>APFE030055181.1:243049-484138 GCA_000404065.3 Pinus taeda | reverse complement strand
AACTGAAGTCCATCATGCAATAGCTCAACTAACCCATAGGAAAAGTGTATTTCCTTCTGGTAGTTGCATGTGCCACATTCGTAGCTCGAACTGAAGTGCTACAAGAGGATAAGATAATGTTTATAGTCCAAATATTATTAAGAGCTAATAATATCTGATTGTTCTATTTTTAGACTTGCAGTCTAAAAATAGACTCCTCCCATGTCTCTAAAAATAGAGGTCCATCTATTTTTACCAATATGACCAATCATCCATAAATAGCATCCTGCAACTCATATACCATGATCCATATGTCTAAAAATAGACTTTGCACCAAAAATAGCCTGCAGGCCCACTCAGTGAAGGCGACTTCTTTTCACTAAGCTCCATCATCTTGTCACATTTTCAACACTCCCTCTCAACAAGATATGGATTATCTACAACCCCTATCCTCCCTTTGTGGTATTCGAATTTGCTCCCGGTGAGCGCCTTTGTCAAGATATCAGCATCTTGATCCTTCGTGGGAATGTATGAAAGTAACATGATTCTTCGCTGCACACAATCTTTGATATGATGGTACCTGATGTTGATTCTGTCCACTGGGCTCCCTGCCCAATCTGTATCCATGAAGCCACATAGCTTCACCTAATCCTCCTATCTGTACCACAATCCATATCCCGATGTGCCTCTCAAGTAGTGCAATACATGCTTGCCCGCCTTCCAGAAGAGCTTGGTAGGCTTAACCATATCTTGTGAAAGCTGGTTAACTGCATAGCATATATCAGGTCGTGTATTGACCAAATACATCAGCGACCCCACCAACTGTCGATAAACAGTGGCATCCACTTCTTCTCCCGAAGTGGCATCCTCCTTCCTCCAACATCCAGGAAGAGGAGTATCAACAGGCTTGCAGCCCTGCATGTTGAACTTCTCCAGTATCTCCCGAGCATACTTGCCCTGAGAAACAAACAGTCCACCACTGCGCTGCCATATTTCCAATCCTAGGAAATAGTGAAGGAGGCCCAAGTCCTTCATCTCAAACTCTGTAGCAAGATCCTTCTTGCATGACAGTATAAACAGCTCATCACCTGTCAAAATCAAATCATATACATACAGTACAATGATCAGCAACTTACCCTCCATCACAATCTGGTATAGGTTAGGATCTGCCTCACTCTTGGAGAATCCAAGTCCTGTGAAATAACTGTCTATTCGTGTGTACCAAGCACGTGGTGCTTGTTTCAACCCATACAACGCTCTCTTGAGCCTGCACACATGCGACTCGCTGCTGAAGACTTCAAAGCCTTCGGGTTGCTCAATGTACACCTCCTCCTCAATGACTCCGTTGAGGAACGCAGTATTCACATCCATCTGATGAATGTGCCATCCCATCTGCGCTGAGAGAGCAAGAATCGTCCGTATGGAAGAATACCTTGCGACAGGTGCAAAGGTCTCCTCATAATCGATCCCCTCAATCTGTGAAAAGCCTCGGGAACAAATCTTGCCTTGTACTTTTCCACACTCCCGTCAGCTGCCTGCTTAACTTTGTAGATCCATCTCGAACCCACCACTGATTTCCCTTCCAGTCTAGGAACAATCTCCCATGCACTTTTCTGACAATCGAATCATACTCTTCCACCATGGCATCTACCCATGCGGGATCCTCCATAGCTTCCTCAAAAGAGGATGGCTCAATCACGACACATTTGCTCACAAGAGCCATGTATCTAGTGTATCGATCAGGTGACTGTCTCTGTCTGTGCTATGCTGTAGGTGGTTCTACAACCTTCTCTGCATCTTGAGTCAGTCGCTCAGGTTCTGTAGTGTGCTTTCGCTCTCTGATGGTTGGCATTGCATGAGTGGTGTCTTCCACTCCATGAGCTTCATCTTGTGGTTGATCCACATCTTAAAGCTCATCCTTAGGAACTAATAGCTCCTCATCTGCATGCAAGTGTGGCTCCCTCTCAAGCGAACACTTCATGGCTTTCTCCTACTGAAATTTGATATCCCGTCGCACAACAGTCTTGCGACTATCTGGAAAATACACACAATAGTTTTGGGGCATATCAGTATACCCCACAAATATCCCAACCTCTGCAGTCGGCTCCATCTTCTTCCTGGCGTCCTTAGTCACATGCATGTAAATAGGAGAACCAAAAATCCTCAAATGGGAAATATCAGGCCTCTTACCAGATAAGCCTCCTCGGGTGTACTCATGCCAAGTATCTTGTGAGGACAATGGTTCTACACATATACTACAGTATTGCATGCCTCCACTCACAAGTGAAGGGGTAGGCCCTGATCATGCAACATTACCCATGCAACACCCATGATCATTCTGTTCTTCTACTCAGCAACCCCGTTCTGCTGTGCGTTATGGGGAGCTATGAGCTCTCTTTGAATCCATTCTGTGCTACAGAAGTCCTTGAACTCACCAGAGATGGATTCACCACCACTTTCACTCCTAAGAGCCTTCACCTTCTTCCCCAATTCCTTATCGACCAGTGCTTTGAACTCACAAAACTTTGAGTATGTCTCGCTCTTCTTCTGCATGAAGAATATCCAACACTTTCGAGAGAAATCATCAACAAAGATCACATAGTACTTGTCTTTGCTGTCAAAGCTACTGAGAAAGGTCCACACATGTATGTGTGAATTCTCTCAAGGATCATCATGGCATGACTATCCTTCTTGTGAGAGGTGGCTTTCACAAATTTTCCCAAAGTACACCCCTTGCACTGATATGACTGCACAAGAGTGGCTTTAGGAAGCCTCGTAGAAATTTGTTGCAGTATCTTCAAAGCTCCATGGTGAAGGTGGCCCAATCTCTAGTGCCACAGCTCATCATCATCCCAACTCACCACTCCTTCTACCTTGCATGGCATTGCTGCGCAACCATCTACATGCAATTGATAAAAGTTCTTGACTTGAACCCCTATCTTTCGGGTTTCTCCAGTTGTCTTACTGCATAGGAAAGCCTTTCCCTCGCTAAAGACAACATCATATTCCTTGTCTTCTAACATCGCCACAGAGATAAGATTCTTCTTCAATCTTGGAACATGCATCACTTCCTTCAATACAAAGGGTTTACCAGAATCCCTCTCAAAGGAAATGGTACCGATACCTGTTGTACTATATCTACCATCATTGCCCATCTCGATGTGCACTCCAAGATCTTTCTCATCTAGATCAGAAAACAAATCTCGATCTCCTATCATGTGAAAAGATGCACCACTGTCCAAGAACCATACCGATCCCATCACACTTGATACCAAACATGTGATCAACGAAAAATCCAGCTCAAACTGCGAGGCTAAGGCCTCTCCCACTACAGATCCAGCAGCTTGCTTATTTTTCTTCTTCTGCAGACAATTTGTGGCATAATGTTTGTGCTGGTGATAGTGAAAGCACTTTACCTTGGACATGTCTTGCTTCTTGCCTTTCGCACCGGAATGAGAAGCTTTCTTGTTCTTCCCCTTCTTTTCTTTGGCAGACAAAGCGCAATTTTCTTCATCAGATGCCTTTGATGAAGATCCATCCCTGGTATTCCGCCTGATCTCCTCTTGCACAAGATCAGACCAAAGTCTCTCCCATCCTGGCAATTTCTCCCAACCATTGATAGAGCCTTGATAGGAATGCCAACTCTTCAGAAGACCAAGGAGAGCCAAGCTCACCAAGTCCTCATCATCGACAGTCACCCCCACGCTTCCCAGCTCATCCCGGCATTGGGAAAACTTCATGAGATACTTGGGCATATTGTCTCCTTTCTCACACGTAATGTTTCTATGTTTATACTTGAGTGCCAACTTCCTCTGGTCACTCTTGCTTTGGAATAAATCTGTCAACACTTTCCACATCATGTATGGAGAAGCCTTTCCATGCAAGCTGGATATAATGTGATCCTTCACGCCCTCCAATAGAATCCTTCAACACTTTTCTGTCTTCTTTTGCCAAGCCTCAACTTGAGCAACATCAGTAGGCTTTGGGACTTCAGCATCTATGAACTCCTTCAACCCATTGTCATCTAACACCACCTCCATCCTGTCTTTCCATGCAATATAATTCGAGCTACCTTCAAGGGAAAACTCCAATTGCAATCCGTTGAAAGACATTTAAACTTCGACACCAAGAAAACACTGCTGTAAATTCGAATTCCACTATCTCAAAACTCAACCGCTTCTGATCTAAAATTCGTGAGAACAAGGTATTTCTCGTACAAATATTAACTGTATGGGCATTCACCAGATATCTCACCTTCCACAAAAAGGATGAATCCAGAGGCTACCTGGCCCGATTACAGACTCTGCCTGAAGAAATAAAATGTAATCACTTTCTGAATAATAGATCTGATGATTAACTTCGCTCTGATACCATGTAGAAACTTTTTCTACAAATCAGCTAGCTCTGATACCATGTAGAAATTTTGAATAGTATAACACTTATTCTTAGAGATTATACTGATTATACACTATTTTCATAATTCATGCATAATACATAACCTCCTCTACCATTGATCATCAATTTGCGGAATTAAAAACAATCGCATGTGCACATTGAAACATAAATCACACATATCAACACAGTATGTACTGGGAAAATCATACCACTGAAAACCCCCAATTATCTGTATGTTATAATGATAGAGAACATTTAACAATACATAGTACAATACTCCTCACAAGTACTCAGTGCTATCTCCACCTGTTACACACAAACTAGCTCAGATCCGAACAAGTCACAGGTTCAAATCTCTTCAAATATCTTGCGCAATACTTGTTGAGAATAGATCTAATCCAAGTTCGAATTCCCTTGGCTTGTACTGTGCAATCCTCATTGGCAATCTCAATCAATTATTATGCAAATCTCATGGACAGCTATAGTCACAATTGAGAGTAGTCTCACCCTTTCACTCACCTCTAACACTTGTCTCCACTGAACTGTCCATGCACTGAGTTAACTGATGTATTCTTTAGTTGATTTATGAGTTAATAATTACTGAATTAATTAATAATTAATTCACACCACTCATCACTAGTGTATTTTGTCAGTTAGACTAAATACAACTAGTTCAACTAAGTCAAACTAAACACAACTCCATCAACTCCTCAATCAACTCCACCAAAACTCAATCACTTGAGTTCTAACTAAAGTCCATCATGCAATAGCTCACCTAACCCATAGGAAAAGCGTATTTCCTTCTGGAAATTGCATGTGTCACATCGTAGCTCGAACTGAAGTGTTGCAAGAGGATAAGATAATGTTTATAGTCCAAATATTATTAAGAGCTAGTAATATCCGACTGTTCTATTTTTAGACTGGAAGTCTAAAAATAGACTCCACCCATATGTCTAAAAATAGAGGTCCATCTATTTTTACCAACATGACCAATCATCCATAAATAGCATCTTGCAACTCATAGACCATGATCCATATGTCTAAAAATAAACTTTGCGCCAAAAATAGCCTGCGGGCCCACTTAGTGAAGGCGACTTCTTTTCACTAGGCTCCATCATCTTGTTGCATTTTCAACAATTACTTTATTATTATTATTATTTAGAAATAATAATACAAGTTGAAAAACATTTAATTTTGTCTTTACAAACAATAGCCTCTTTTTAATTTAGACTTTTTGCTTGTATAAGTAAAGATTGTTATAAAAGTAATCTTCACATATGAAATATATAGTTAAGTTCTATTGCTCCAAATTGTTTGTTGTCTGCGAAAAATTATCTTATCTTTGATGAAACATAGCTTTAGAAAATAAATCTTTCCTTTAAATCTGTAAAGAAAAGTATCAATAACAAAGCAAAGTCTTTCTATAGAAAAGCATCTTTAAACTCTACAATTGTCATATAGAAGCTCTTAAGGAGTGAATGATTCTCCGCACCTAATCAGCTTTCTTTTTTAGAGTGTAATTCTAAAATATACTTAAACTTAAAGGATAAGAGGTCTCATCAAGAACCAGATTACCATGCTCATAAGGTTATAACTAACTGACATTACCAATACTGCATATCAAAGCATAGTAATGTTTTGAGATTGTATTAATCAGAAAGACAAGGGGTCTCATCACGAGCCAACTTGTTCAGTTAAGTTATAAATCAAGTGAATGGCATTGTCAATTTTGGTGATCAAACCAGGACATTGTTCCTTAAGGGTTACAAGATAAAGAAGTTGAAGAAAAAGAATTATTTCAGAGAATAAAAAGACAAATTAGTATATAAATATGAGATTATCTCTAAAAAATGCATTCTAACCAAGGTGGGATACTGAATCATTGTTGGCTAGAAGGTAACCCTATCGAGGCTATGAACAATTGCTGGCAGCAGAGGCTCTACCTATGACAATAAAACATACCAAAACTGATCTGAAAAGAACCTCCTTGTTTTTATCCTTAAAACCAAGTAATGACTAATGTATAAAAAGTGACTTTCTTATGAGAAAAGGATAATCAAAAGAATGATAGTTAAGAAGATGTTGTTTTATTATTAGTGAGCAGTATTACTTACCTTATATTCCATGTAATTTATTTTCAAAACTACCTTTATTTTGGAATTTTTTAGACATTTCAAAAAACTCTCAAAGATAATTGGTTCTTCCAAGTGAATTGCCAATTTTTGTGCTATTCAACAACCCCCCATTTATTAATAGTAGTAGTTAATATTACATTAATAAATAGGGACCCTTTAAAAGATCCTTCCAAAAATAAACTTAGCATTTAGGCATTTTTCTTATTTAAATTTTGGAATAAAGTAAGATATCAATCAAACCCCTTTTTTCAAAAGAACTACTAAATTCTTGCCTTCCCACATATCGCATGGTTAAGAATTATCAAAAACCTTGCTAACCCACCAAATCTAGTGAAAAATGATTCAAAGAGGACTCCACACTTTATACCTCGAAACTATCATATTTTTGATATAAATTAGATCCTAAAGTTGTTCTCGTCAAAACTGAGTCTTGCATCGTATATCACTATTTAGAAAGGGCCCGCCTTAAAAGGTTACCTCAAAACAAGCAAAATGTGAAATTGTGATGGCATCGTAGCCTTTACCGCATCGCATTTTGAGCATTTAAAAGAGCACCACAAACATACCATCAGTTGATATTGCGAAATGTGATCAAGACCCACACCCACTCCTTGGATAAATTACGAACAAATGTTTAGGTACATCGCTTATTAAAAAGGTCTTTACATAGAAAAACCTGACAATTAGCGATGTTTTGATGAAATAAAAGAGTGGCTTGCATCTCACATCTCGCAGAAATGTAAGGGAGGGTAAGAAAAGTGAAAAGGCATAATGCGATATTGCTATCTGCAATATTGCTTCGCAAATCACAAAATCGGCATTATCACAATACAAAGGCTTGCCACCCTAGAAGCTTTCTTCTCGACTTATGATGTATACATTTAAGATAATTAAAGCTAAGTGAAAATGAAGAATTAGTGGGAATTTAGTAAGAGTTCACTGCATTTATGTATGAAGAGCCATTTAACGTAATCTGATATATTCTCACTTGCATTCAAATAAATATCCTTTCCTATCACCTTTTCAAAGCTATCCACATTATTCCATTTCACGTTCATTTTTATCTTTGTATATCTAATAGTTGTTGTTCTTCACTTTTAGGAAAAATCCATAGAGTAAATATTTCGGAGCGATGGTGAAGAAAGGCAAGGCAGTCGTGTCTGAGAAATCAGAAATGACTCCCCTATTTATGGATACTAAATGCAGGAGAGAGGGAGGAACCTCTATGTGGGAAGCCATGTATAATATATTGGAAGAAGAGTAACCAAGGGTTATAGAAATGAAGGTCACAGTTGACGGTCGTGATTCCTTAGACGCCTCCATGTTTGAGACAACATGCTCATTTTTACATTGCATAGTTGCGCGTCCAAAGATAATCCCTTATATAGACATGGTTAAATGGGCTATTGATGAAGCTAACATCTCAGATAGAGAATTCAGGACCAGAAACCAAGATGTTATGGGATCTTTCACACCAGAAAACCTGCGAATTATGTACCACCTACCAAAGCCACAAGTCATCTACAACAAATAGTTTGTCGATAATTTTGCCAAAGAGAATGAAGACCCAACAGACTGCACACAGACCTGGTCAAATAATGATGGCAAGACCAGAAAGGAAAAAAAGTTATGTACTCTAGTGGTTCTATCTCTCCCCCTCATAGTTTTGTAGCAGCCGTGCTATGTAGACTATTTGGCAAACCCGATAATACTAAAATTTCCCTAGAATGGCTATTATTGATAGATGCAGCCATAAATACAACTATAATGAATTAGCACAAGTTTTGTATGATAATTTAGCAAGAAAAATAATGGAGTATAGAAAGAAAAGAAGTGTCGCTTCAAGGGTTTACTCTCCATTTTTTACGAGCTCCTATGTAATCGATGCAATTTGTTTTGGTTCGCAATTTCCTATCATGGGATGGAAGTGGACTGTCCAAGATCTGCTTCCCATTCACATATATGATAAAGATTGTGGGAATCTCAATTTCAACCACATTTTTACAAAATTTGTCATGCAGTCATGCTCTGTATCTACCAACAGCTTTACAACTGAGATGCCCCCAGTATTTCCAAGGAAACTGAGGTAGATATCCTCCCAGTGGCCAGATGGCTTGGGGAGGAAGAATTCATGTATATCAGGGTATTTGGCAGCATTTCCTCCCCCCATTTCCTCCCATACTATGTTCCAGTCAAATTGATGGCTAGAGAGATAACCTATCAAACAAATAGTAAGGGTGGGATGAGAAAAACATTAAAGGATTCAAAGAAGGCTATTTGGCTCACATTCCCTTTATAGTGCGGAGAATTTTCATTGCACGACCTAGGGCATGCATTCAAAGAAGTATAGATCATGTCATCTCTTCAATTACCTAAATTCCCAAGAATG
Source organism: Pinus taeda (assembly GCA_000404065.3). NCBI lineage: Eukaryota > Viridiplantae > Streptophyta > Pinopsida > Pinales > Pinaceae > Pinus > Pinus taeda. The sequence goes on along the minus strand of APFE030055181.1, from coordinate 475,240 downwards.
AAATATGACCCATTTGGCACTGTCAAATACTTTACCACCATGGTAAAAGTGAAAATATGTAGTCATGAGGAAGATGCATTTGATGACATATTTTTACAGAAGAGCATGTTCACATAGGTGAAGCATATGGCACAATTACTTTTTGACCGTGAAGACCTTGAATCCTTTCACGAGTACAGAGAAAGGAGGCTATTGAAGGTCCCATTGGATCAATTATCTATTGAACCAATAAGAGAGCCAAATTCGAGCGTAAGTCTAGAAGGAGATTCCAAAGAAAATTCTAAAACTGATTCTGGAGAAAAATCCCAAGAGATGTATACTAGGGAGTCAGAACAGTTAGAGAAACAATCACAAGATTGGAATGGTAGAAGCAAGGAGTCAGAAAAAGATACAACCAAATCTACAGAAAAGATAGCTGAGGAAACTTCAACTAGCAAATATGTTGAAATCCATTCCACCTCCACCCAGACAATAAAACACCTGCTGATTGATTTAGATGAAGAATGGGAGAACTTTAATAAAAATCCCCATACGGAGGAACAAATGCTAGAGTTTCAAACTCCACAACAGAAAGAAACTCAAGAAATTACCACAGAGGAGATTGTGAATACTCAAGAGGTAGAGCACATTTCTATCACTGCCACCTCTGAAATTGTTTTGAGAATTGAGGAGATTCTCCTTTTAGATGTGTTATATAGCCCACTATAAAAAGAAATCATTAAATGACAAAGGAAGAAAAGAAACTTGGATTCTACAACTACTACTACTCCAGATAATGAACCGATGGATATTGTCCGGAAAGAGTCACCCATCGACCCATCCGCCAACCTTACTAGACTGTCACACTTTGCAGGTGCCTATGCTACAACCACTATCGAGAAAGCAATAGAGGTGCAAATTTTGCTTAAGGAAAAAGAAAATAAAATTATATCACTTGAAAAACAATTACAACAAGCAAAATCCAACCAGAAAGCAGAAACACAGTTTGCTAAGCTTCAAGTTTCAATAAGAGTTCAAGCAGATACAAATAAGACATCAAGCCAACTTAGTGGAAAAGGAAGCACCGTTACAAGAAATAATTGATGTGCATAAGGATGATCCAAAAATTGGTCAGTTTATTACTAAAGCATTTGGCCTTAACTCCCAGCTGATGCACCAAAGGGAACTATTATGCAAGAAGATTTCACAATAGAATTCTTATTGCGAAACAAGAGACAAATTAACGAGACAAATTTTTGAAATGAGACTTGAATATGATGAAATCTTGAAAAGAGTCTCCAACTTCATCACCTGGCAGAATTTAGAAGATGGGAGAAAGGCTGACTTGCCTAAACTTGAGGAATGACACAAGGAACTTTTATTTGCAGATTGGGATTCTAGGCTTAGACAGGCAGAAAGGGTAATAAGAGATGCAGAAGCAGCAATAAACAGTGTTATCATGAACATCAATGAAAATTTTCATTGAGCCAATGTGGTAGCAAAGTCCATTCCAAATTTTCTTTCAAATGTCAAAAAACTTGAACTACAGTGGAGGCAGGCAAAAGAAGAAAAATGAGAAGCAATTAAGAAAATGACCAGGTTAAACTGGGAAGCATGTTGGCGACATTTAGTAAAACCTCATAGCTAGTGGTGACCCTGTGATGCCTAACTACTTCTACGGATAAAATGGTGCCAGCACTTATCGATGCCATGTCCATTGGAAAGCTGAAAGCTGAAATCGACCAATTGACACAGCTCAAGCTCATGACATACATTTTCCATCTAAAAGATTAAATGCAGAATAGTTAGTCACTATGTTCGTTTCTAATTTTTTTTTATTTTGCATAATTTGAGGAAGGTCGTTTAAACCTCCTGAACTCTTTTTGTAATAATCTATTTTTAGTTTTATAGTTTAGTATTTAAACCCCTCTCATGCATTTAGAGAGGGGTCCAAATTTTTTATCAGAAATAATCTTCAAAACATGCACTTCTGTCCCTTTGAGGAAGTTTTTCTGAAATGAATGGAACATGGTTTATTTTTATCTTATCTGGCATCTCCTACTGACATTGCACTTTTGTACTCTTAGATGGTGTTAGATTGATTCGTAGTAGATTAATGTTGTTGAATCACATGAGCAAGACTTATTACAAATGGTACTTTTATATTGTAATTTTGTTTTACTTATGTATTAAGCAATAATCTCCTTTTAAGTTGTTTATGTATGAAAGGTTGAATATTGGTTATCACTTATTGCACTTTTGTATGGTGATGGCCTATATTTTATGCTAGATATATGAAAAATTTCTTATGCGATATATCCTTGACAATCATTTCGGGTAACTATTTATTCGAAATGATTATTGTTAAACGATTTCATTTCTTATTGCAATTGAATTATCTTTATTACTAGTTGCTTTTGGACATTATTGTAGATCACATACTTCAAATTTATTCCCAAGTATAGTCATAGCTAGATAATGCCCACATTAGGATATATAAACGTAATTATTAGTTTAGATTAGATTAGTTTTAGCTTGAGCATTACTCCAGATATCACATATCACCCCATTAGCACTATTATAAATTAGATTGGGAAACTCCTCTCATTATCCCCAGTCGGAGCCACCACACCAAATGGAAAAGGAAATACCATCCAAGGTCCGGACCACGTGGTTTTCCCTGATGTTGTAAGCAACATCTTTCGAGGCTTCAAATACCACATACTGGAGCTTTGTCACACAACTGATTGCGATATTTACTATAACCACATATACACATATGCACATTTGTTAACCCAACAAATAAAAGCATGCAATGCCTGTATCAATCAACAAGGGAATCCAGAGGCCCACACCTCCACCCTCAAAGTAATACTAGGATTCACCTCCTTCCCAGGAAGTCTAGAATCTACTTCCATAGTCAAACTAAATCCAATGTCCAACATTACAATCTTGTGCCACTTGTCCTCTCAATGAAAATTTACTGGCTTATTGTTCTAGGTCGCACTCCCAATCTGCATCTGATTCCATCTAGCAATGCTCATGACAAAAAATATATATCTGCAGCCTTCCTTTATCTACTGTACAATCCCTTGGGAAATCCGATCACCTCCTTCTATGGAGTGACTCACCTTCCATGCAGCCACCCACCTTGCAAGTTCCCCGGAATTCCCTAACCTTAGTGATCCATCCCTTGGGAAGGTTTCCTCACATCAAAATATACAAAACCAAGGCATATACCTGCCTCAAGAAAATCATACCATTCATAGCATGCTCATGGCAGTTAATAGACATTATTATGTACCATTGTCCCACAACAGCCCTGCCCTTGAAGTACTCTATTAGCACACTGTTACATGTTCCAATTTCTTTTGCTGCTACTCCCAATTCTTTTAGTCGATTTCAACCACTCAACCAGGTATGTTCATTCATTCCTATTACAAACACATAACTTCCATTAGATTCAAAATAAATTGAAATAACGTCAAATCATGCCTCATTGGTAGCTTGTCAGTAAGGTACCCTTGCAATTCTGTTTCGCTTCCTATCACAACAAGTCAAACTAACTATTTGATCAAAACAACATGTATAAACATATCACATCTGGTTAGCTAGAAACAAAACCATCGTAGATCATCATAAATCACATGTAACCATCATAAACTAGAATCATATATCACATATAATGATCATATCCCATAGTCATAAATGACGTGCATAATAAAACTGAAATGAATGTTGATATTATCCTTTCATCAATCCTTAGCTTTTGCCTTTGTCTTTATTCCTTACCCACTCTAGATCAGTTGCCACATTGGACAAACACCCAATTCCTTCTCCTCAACCATGTGCACATACACATAGTGTGTTGCACACACATACAACCACACAAGACATACAACATCATGTAATACATGCACCTAGTATTGTGTGCCTTCAACACAATATGTATGAGATGCAAACAATATGACATGTACAACAGTACCATATGTACAATGCACCACCAACACAATGTGTGCACAACATCACATATACATGGCACCACATGCACAATGTGTACACAATTCCTCATGTACACTGCACCAATGTACAATGTGTACATCATACCACATGTACACAATACCACGTGCACATTAGGTACGCAACACCACATATACACAATGCCACATGCAAAATGTATACACAACACCACCTGCACACAATGCCATTTGTACAACATGAACACAACACCACATGCACACAATACCACTTGTACAATCATGCACACAACACCATATGTACAAAGTGCCACATGTACAACATGCACGTAACAACACCTATACATAGCACTGCATATCCAACATGTACATCGAATTATCTATACACGTCACTGCCTATCCAATCATGCACATAAAACCATATACAATATTCGTACAACACTATCTGTACCATCTTGTACATAACATTGCATAAACAAAATGTACACACACCATATTTACACAACACTGCATGTGCACACATCATAAATGCAACATGTAGAACATATACAACATGTGCACAACAATAGTAACAGAGATCGAAAACCACACTATATTTACCAAGAAACCTTGCTTCCAATGTCTTATCCATTCTTTTCCTAGCATGCTGCAAACAACACTACTTTCACTTCATTGATGTATCCCTCAGTATAGCCTATCCATAACATAAGCATAGGCATAATACAAGCATACAATATAAATTTATTGTCACATGAAATTGACCTCATATATTTGTCATGACTACTCTTACCACTTGATTCGTCATAGCCAGGAACCTCTTCCTATCATTCACCTTCGTAAGAAATCATTCCTCCACAAGGATGATTCTTGATGACCCTTTCAAACAGTGATATAGATACATGGATACATATATACATATACATAAAAATTAGCATAAAACAATCATGGTCCTGTTAGACAATGATATACATACATACATGCATGTATTCATATTAACATATGCATAGTCATAATCAGAACAAAATTTCTAGATATTATAAGGTCTAGGTTAATAGAACTTCCTTATTTGTGCACATGATGCACAAAATTGAGAATAATCATTCCCAACATAGCCAAGAAATCTTACACCTCAGATCCATTTACTTTACCTTTTTTGGTTACCTTTCTCATGTCTGTATTGCCACTGTCCATTTACAAAATTGGACCCAAACAATCCAATCAACTGTGATAGTCTTACCTTCTGCTGCACTTACTCATGCACAGAGCTTCATCCCAATCTTACATTACCTTTCTATTACCACACAACTCTCCCTAATTTCCATCCAATTTCTTCTTTCCCAACCAATTCCCAAGACTAAAAACATAAAAGAAAGATAAGAAACAAAGAAAAATAAAATCATGAAGACCAACAACGATAATACGACACCATAACCAAAGTGGCAAGGCCTTACACCAGAAATAACAAACATGCAATCAAGAACAACCAAATTATAAATGACCAAAAGTATGAGACTAGAAGCAAACACCATGACTCAATCCCCATGGTTCCTAGTGCTTCCAAAGGAAAGCTCAACCTGAACCTTCTTTAATATTTCATGGAAATTTCTTTTTGCCATGTAATCTCTTGCATCATACTACCATAAACACATAAATGTCAGTACATAAATAAACATAACAATACACCAATTACCTTATGTCATTGTGCCAAGCATGTTGCCTTACACCTGAACACATCCATGCCATCTTTCGGAGGGACTCCAATTATCTTGACATATCCACCTGTAACTAGAGAGTAGCTAATATACATGTTAAGTATGTGTTCATGAATCCATATAATGTCAAACAAAATCAAGGTTAAGAACACTCCTTGTATGGAAAGCGCTCATTTGTTTGGAATTCAGTTTTCCAGACATAGCCAAATAAATTCTTTCCCAATTCCTTTTTTTTAACCTTTTTACCTTGTTGCAATTGAGGCTTACTATGTGTTGTCACATAACCCAATTGTTAGTTATATAAACACATCAACTATTATCTTGTTAGGCTAGTACTATCGTTCTTCATACAACTAATCACATATGTCAACCACATGTTCCAAATATCAAGACAATCATATCTGTCAATTTGAAATCAACCTTCACAAATAACCATGTCATAATCCATAGTCAACTAATAGTCATTGGACACAATGCTACAATTGTAAACTACATTCAAGTACATATCGATTGTCTCAACACATATGTATTAGTACAATCATCTCAAAACAAGATCATTTGAACACACTCATATTATGAAATTCATCAAACATTCTGCCAACTTGCAACCATACCATGTTAAATAAATCAACTAGATGATGTAATCGACACCAAACACTCAAATACCCAATAGACGACATAATCAAATGGTCAAGCACCAAGTATATGATGTAAGAAAACTCATACATTAATGTATCTCATGGGAGGAAATATTGTCTGCACAATCAATCCATATTAGGACGATATATCTTCACAGTATATTAACCCAAACATAAATAATATCATGATATCCAAACAGTCACTAGCTACCATGTTTACATCATAACTCATACACAATTATCATTCACACATATTCAAAGTTAGTCTAGATTAGTACAACACCATATAACAAATATTTCGACTCATACATAAATGTCGTAACCCTAACCATCTACATAGGCCAATCCAATTTAGCATGATACATATAACATCAATGTCTTAATGTAATAAGCCTAATCATCAAGTTACTAGCATATAACAACAACAAGTTATCCTATCATGCTCATCAACAACATATAACATAATCATCAGGTTATCTAATAGAAAACAACAATAGAAATGCATATAACTACACTAATCAACTAACATATATCACGAATGTAATCATAACATCAAAAGACATGTACATAAACCTAATGCATATCACAATCCTTGACTTACATACCTTCATGCCAAACATACAATACCTGTATGATTATTTTGTCTTACGCCAAAGTCCAATGCTGCAACCTCATTATGATGATCTACATATCTTGCTCTATCTCATCAAACACACTAGCATCATAACATACCAATATCACCTTGATGACCTAAGTTACATACCATTACCTCACAAGTCATGTTTGACCTACTATTCATGCATACTGTAACTAAGACTATACATGCATGAAAATGCATATAGACATATAACACGAGTACCAAATCATATTCACATCATTCTAGCCAGAGTCTAGTCATTAATGCATGACCATATCAACTTCACATACCATGACCTCATGCATGATAGCAACCATTACTCCATTGTACACATTTCCACATGCAACCATTAACATGCATAAGCAATGCCTAATCAGCTACACATACACATGAACGCATGTAGTCGAGCATAAGTGATCAATTCTTGTAACCAGCCTACAAGACTGATATATGTAATAAAACAACGAAGGATGCAACATAACATACCAAGATGTAATGAAGCTATATATAATCATGTAACTAGTCATATACTTCTGATGATGCATTCCAGAAAATCAACATCAAGTTCCTCATGACAACCTTACTACAATCATGATCAATCATTATGCAATCCAACAAGAACATTGAATGCAAGTGTAAGAGACACACACACAACTGACATGAATGCATGAACAACACATTCACCCAAGGGGAACGAAACCATGCTATGATACCAAGCTGTAACACCTTGTCCTCCTAGGTCCACCCAAGCAACCTACCAACTGGGATAAACATACAACGAGAGAGGCTACTATAAGAGATTCAACTTCCTTGGTGACCTTAAGGAAATGGAACTAGAGGAACATATCAAACAAACCCATCCACATCAGTAACAACACCCTCAAGAGACATGTCAGCCACTCAAACATATTGTCCCTAAGTCCCATTGATGATTTAAGCCTTTTAATCCTTAGCCACTCTCATGCTATAGGCATGACAACATTCAACAACCCAAAGTCGCTCTCATAGGCCTATGTGCCAACAACTGTGGACTTTTCTCATCATACCTATGCCAGTGACCCTAAGATTTGAGCCACTTTTCTAGCCCAGAACCTAGCCTCTTCCCAGAACTTGCTACAACCTTCATAATCCCTAAAAGACATGATAACAATGTTGATAAATAAAAAATCAACCTCCATACTAGGACTGAGCATCCCCAACCGGGACTAACATTTTTTCAAACACTTTTCATCAATGCAATCTACAGGTCTAGGATACAAGACACATACACCTATACCTAGTCTACAACAAAATACATACACCTACACCCGGTGTACAACACAATACATACACCTACACCCATTGTACAACAAAATACATATACTAACACACTGTACAATACAACAAATACACATGTCATGATACATGACTACACAATACAAATAACATAATAACATATGTCTATAACACAACATGTATGAAATATGCACAATACCACATGTACACAATTCCACCTGCACAATGCATACACAACACCACATGCACACAACATCACTTCCACAACATGTACATAGCATCACATGTACACAACACCACCTGCACAATGTGTACGCAACACCACATGTACATAATACCACCTGCGCAATGTGTACATAACATCACATGTACACAACACCACATATACACAAGACCACCTGCACAACGTGTACACAACATCACATGCACACAACACCATATGTACAACATGTACACAACACCACATGCACACAACATCACTTGTACAATGTGTACACAACACCATGTGGACACAACATTGCATATACACCATGTACACAAAACCCCATATGCCACATGCACACACCACCATATGTACACAACACTGAATATGCAACATGCACACAACAACACATATCCAACATGGATACAACACTACATATAAAACATTTACACAATACCAATATTGCACATCCAAATACCAAAATATCTATACCAAGCAACCTTGCCTCTAATGTCTTTCCATTATTCATGCTTGTCCCAACATGCCACATGTCGCACTACTTTCATTCTGATGATGTATCCCTCGGAAATACATGTCCAAAACACAAACATAGGAATATTATAACACATAATATCAAGTCATATCCACATGATACTAACCTCATAGATCTTTTAGGGCTACTATTCCCACTTGATTCCTCATAAACCAGGATCCTCTTCATGCCATTCACTTGCAGAAGTAATCATTCCTCCACAAAATGATCCCTAAGTACCTTGTCGAACAACAACATATGTACATACATATATACATATAAACATTAGCATAAATAAATCATGGTCCCTAACAACCCTGTCAGACAACGAAAAACATACATACATATATACATATATAGACATCAACATAATCATAATCACAATATACTTACCAGATATCATAATGTCAAGGTTAAGATAACTCTTTTTAACCATGCATCACATGCACAACATTGAAAACTATATTTCCCAACACAGCTAAGGCATGCAATGCATCAAATCCATTTACTACTCTTTCATATTAGCTTTCTCATGACTATCTTGCCACCATCCATATGCCCCAATGGACCCAACTATCCCAACTGACTTTCATATTCTTACCTTTAGCTTTCCTTTACTTGTGCACCAAGCGTTGTCTAGATATTACATTACCTATTGGGTTTCATTAAAATCTCCCAAGCTCCATTAAATTTCTCTTTCCCCAACAAAATCCCAAGGCTCTCAAAACATAACAGGCAAGAACAAGAATCAAACAAGAGGAAAACCATGAAAAACCAATAACAATATGACGCCACAAACAAAGTGGCATGGTTATGCACTAGGCACAATCAAAACTGCAAATCAAGTGCAAACAAATCACAAAGAACCAAAATCACAAAACTAGAAACAAACACCATGACTCAATCCCCATGGGTTCCCAATGCTTCCAAGTAAAATATCAACCCAAGCCTTCTTTAATACTTTTCATGGTAGTCTCTTTTGCCATGCAATCCCCCACATCATACTTCCATAAACACACAACTATTAGTGGATAAATGAATATACAAATATACTAATTACATTACCTTGTTGTGCTAAGTACATTTCCTTGTAACTGAACATGTACATATATAATATCTCTAGGACATTCAATTCCTTGACAAATCCAGCTATATAAGGAAACTAGTTGTTATATATGTCAAATACATATTTAGGAATATAACACATATCCACATAATATAAAAAAAATAAAGGTTAAGAAGATTTCATGTATATAAAGCACTCATTCATTTGGAATTGTGGTTTCAAAACATAGCCAAAGAAATTCTCACCTATTTCATTTATTTTAACTTTTACCTTGCTCCAATTGAGTCTTATTAGGTGTTATCACATTGCCCAATTGTTAGTTACATAAAAAAATCAATTATCATCTTGTCATGCTAATACCAAGCATGTTTCCCTGCAACTATTCACACATGTCAGTCACAAGTTCCAAAGATCTAGACATCGTATCTATTAATTTGAAATCAACCTTTAACAATACTAATAGCCATGTCATATTTAACTCACATTCATTAGTCATATTACTACAACTAACACCCACTTGCACTTAAGTACATATTAGTAGTGTCGGCACATAATGTGTAAGTACAAGAGTCTTAAAAAAATATGATTCCTTCATGCAATCTTATAGACACATACTCATATCATGCAATTAATCAAACATTTAGAGAACTTGTAACATACCATGTTAGATAAACCAAATAGACAACATAATCAAATTGATACCTTAATGTATTTCAGGGGAGGCTATCACAATTGTACAGTCAGTCCAAATTAGCATGAAAAAATATCATAAATATATTGACTCATACGTAAATATTGTAATAATAATCATCTACACAAACCAATCTAGATTAGTACGATACATATAACATCAAGATCTTAAATGCATTGACCATAATCATCGTGTAGAAAATCTTGTAGATTCAGAAGCTCATGCAATTTACTAAAGCATAGCACAAGAATCTACTTCTACTTTCAAGCAGTGGAAGCCAATAGATTGATGAAGACAATATGAGCAAGAAGAAGCTAAACGAATGGTACATATCGCATGATGTATCTAGGGAAATCAACTACTCAAAACCCCACTATTTGTATTTCATATATCAGAAAGATGAGTGAAGATACAAAGCTTGTTCTCACTAGAACACTTCCAAACAAGTATGATCAACACTCTCAGCTCACAAGAAAGCTCATGCCCAACACTTATCCAATCCTATAGCTATCAAAGCCCCTAATCTCCTTTGTAATTCCTAGTATGAATAACACCTATTTAAAGGGAATTCATGCTTCCAAAACTACGCAATCCAAACATAGGTTCTTCTCTAATTACATGCATGATATTTACAACTCAGTAAATCCCACAACTAATAGTACATTGTCTTTGCACTCTACTCTCAATTGGGTCTTTCACATAATTGACATGCATGACTTTCTGATGAGGGAATCTTTAGTTAACTAGAGTGACACTTGTGGATACACTAGTGCACCAACTAACTACTAACTCTTTATTAGTTCCACAAACAATTTGGAACTAATTTAACTGAACATAACTTAGTAAACTTAGTTATCTAATTTACAACACTATTTAAACTCATACTGGACCACTAAAACTTAGGGAGAACATATACATGACTTTGGAAAGGCTTCCAAATTGAAATTCCTAAGCTAATTAAGTTCATTAAACTCAATTAACTATTTAAAAGTTGCTATGAGAATATAATTCGACTTTAATTCTCAGTTTAATTCAAGGAAAAGTTAAACTAGAAATTTTTGTTGTCATTTCTCAACACTCCCTCTCAACAAGAAAGGGATTATCTACTACCCTGATCCTGTCTCTGTGAAACTCGAATTTACATCTTGACAATGCCTTGGTCAAAATGTCAACATCTTGATCCTCTGTGGGAATGTACTCTAACAACATAATCTGCCTCAATACACAATCTCTGAGATGATGATATTGGATATCAATATGGTTGGACTAATCATGAAAAAAAGGATTTCCAGAGAGTTTGATACAACTCTGATTATCGTAGTAAATCACATTTGGATTCACCTACTGACCAAACAAACCAACCGGGATCTTCCTCATCCATATGGGCTCACATGCTTCCTGAATTGCAACCATGTACTCTACCTATGCTGAACTAAGTGAAACTAATCTATGTTTCCTATTGTACCAAGAAATTGTTTCTAACCCAATATTGAAGATCCCTCTTGATGTTTTCTTTTGTTCAGATGGAATCCATGCTTAATATGCATTGGTGAAGCCTTGAAGCTTCACTTCCTCTATCCTTTTGTACCATAATCCATACTAAGAAGTGCCCTTGAGGTATCTCAACAGATGCTTTACCTCCTTCCAATATAGTTTGGTAAGCCTAACCATCGCTTGACTAAGCTCGGTAACTGCATAACACATATTCGGTCATCTATTCATCAAGTATATGAGCAAACCCACAAGCTTCTTGTAAATAGTAGCTTCCACTAGTTCCCCTGAAGTAGCATCCTCCTTCCTCTAGTTACCTACTAGAGGAGTCTCCATGGGTTTGTTTCTCTCCATGCAAAATATCCTGAGTATCTCATTGGCATATTTTCCCTGAGACACAAAAAAATCCCCATCTTCCTACCATACCTCCATGATCACAAATTAATACATGAGCCCCATGTCCTTCATCTCAAATTCTCTTACAAGGTCCTGCTTGCAAGACTTGATCAATTGATCATCACCAGTCAGTATGAGATCGTCAACATAAATTAAAATGATAAAAAAATTACCTTCCAACACTATATGGTACATGTTCTCATCCATTTCACTCTTTGTGGATCCCAACCCAGTGAATTACTGATCTATCTTGGTGTACTGAGCAGGGGGTGCTTGCTTCAGCCCATACAAGGCTCAGTTGAGCTAGCACACATGCGACTCATGGTCAAAGGTCTCAAAACCTTTAGTTTTCTCTATGTACACCTCTTCCTTAATCATGCCATTAACAAATATTGTCTTTACATCAATTTTATGTATCTTCCAACCCATCTGTGTTGATAGTGCCAATATAGATTTGATTGATGAGTGCCTTTCAACATGAGAAATTGTCTCATCATAGTCAATCCCTTCTACCTATGAAAATCCACAGGCCACAAATATAGCCTTATGCTTCTCCACACTGCCATCTGCAGCTTTCTTTACTTTGTAAGCCAACAATAGCTCAACATTGACTTGTCCTCCAGTCTGAGGACCACATCCCAAACACTATTATTAACTATGGAGTCATACCCCTCCACCATGGCATCAACCCAAACCCATTATTGCACTGCTTCCTTCAAGAAAGATGACTCTGTCATAACAAATTCGTCTATAAGATCCACGTATACGGTGTACCTCTTAGGTGATCTCCTCTACATGTGCTAAGAAGTGGGTGCTTCCACATTCTCTCGTGCATCATCCAACAATATGTCAGCCTCTCTAGTGTGCTTTCTTCCCTCCCTAGAAGAATTTCCCTGAGTGGATGTCTCCACTCCTGGATCCTCTAGATGTGGCTTCTCCACATCAATCTAAGGCTCCTCAACCTTGGAGCTAAAATATCCTCATCCACATGTCGCTCAAGCTCCCTCTCAAGGGAAACTTGCATGGCCTTCTCCTCATCAAATCTGACATCCCTGTGAACCACTGTCATCCTAGTGGTTGGAAAGTACACCTGAAAGTTTTGAGGTGTATCAATTTACCCCACAAATATCCCTAACTCTACTATCAGCTTAAGCTTCTTTCATGCATCTCTTGTCACATGGAAATATACTGATGTCCCAAAAATCCTAAAATGACCAACATCTAACCTCTTACTGGAATAAGCCTCTCACGGTGTCTTCATGTCAAGTATCGGATGTGGGCCATGGTTCTGAACATAAGCCATTGTGTTGCATGCCTCAGCCCACAAGTGTAGTGGTGGGCCTTGATCATGCAACATCACCCTCGTTACCCCTACTATGCTTTTGTTCTTCCTCTCAGCCACCCCATTCTGCTAAGGGTTATGGGGTGTCATCAACTCCCATTTAATCCCTTCCATTGCACAAAAGTTCTTAAACTCAATTGAGACATACTCACCATTGTTATCAATTCGTAGAGCTTTAAAATTATTTCCTGACTCTTTCTCCACTAATGATTTAAACTCACAAAAGTTTGTGAAAGTTTGATCCTCTTTATGCATGAAAATTATCCATCATTTTGGTGAAAATTCATCAACAAGTATGACATAATACCTATGTTTGGTTATGGATGCTTTCAAGAATGGTCCACACACATCTAAATGGACCCACTCTAGTATAGATTCTACTCAACTGTATCTATTGTGAAAGGAATACTTGGTGTATTTTCACAAAGTACACCCCTTGCATGCATCAACTTGCTCAAACGTACCTTTGGGAAGACTGGTAGAGATCTGCTGATGTCTTAAAAGCCCTATGATGCAAGTGGCCCAATTGCCTGTGCCAAAATTCACCAACATATTGGCTCTACACCCTTTCTTCTTTTGTTCTCAAATCATCACACTCCTCTACCTCTAGCTTATAGAGATTCTTCACCTGAATCCCTAGCTTCTTTACTTGACCCATGGCTATGTGTCGAAGGAGCGCCTTTCCTTTCAAGAAGACACATCATAGCCTCTATCCTTAATCATGGAAATGGATACCAAGTTATTCTTTAGCCCAGGCACATACATAACATTCTTCAAGGTAAGTGGAGCCCCATGCTCCCTCTGAAAAGTAATCATGCCCAATGTAGCGACAGTATACTTCCTGTCGTCACCCATCTCAATATTCATATGGATATATTTATCATCTAGGTCACTGAATAATTCTTTGTTGCCGGTCATGTGGAATGAGGCTCCAATGTCTAAGTTCCATACATTTCCCACCATTGATGACACCATGCATGCAATGAGGGAAAAGTATATTTCAAATTGAGAGGCCAAAGCCTCACCCACTACTACTCTTGAGGACTCCTTCTTGGACTTCTTGAGTGGAAAATTCGTAGCAAAATGGCCCAGCTCATCACAATGAAATCACTTAACTTTCACCATTTCTTTCTTCTTACCTCCACAATAAGAATCTAATTTGGAATGGGAAGCTTTCCCTTTCCACTTCTTCACCTTAAAATCTAAGGCACAATTCTCTTCATCATCAATCTTTAATGAAGAGCCATCCCTAGTGTTCCTCCTGCATCAAATCCAACCACAGTGGTTCCCAATTTGATAGCTTCTCCCGACCATTGACAGAGTTCTAATAACTGTGCGAACTCTTTGGGAGTCCTAGAAGAGAAAGACTCACCATATCATCCCTAGAAACCATGATTCCAACACTTCCAAGTTCATCATGACACTAAGTGAACTTGGTCAAGTATTATGGAATTATCTCGCCTTTCTCCATTTTGATTTTTCGAAGTTTGTACTTTAGTACCAATTTCCTTTGGTCAATGTTGTTCTGATACAAGTTCGTCAATGTTTTCCACATAGCATACATATTTTCCTTGCCATGGAGACTTGAGACAATGTGGTCTTGAACTCCCTCAAGGATTATCTGCGTTGCCTTCACCACACACATCTTCCATTCGACTAAATTTTGTGCATTCGATACTACTGGCTTAAGAATTTCTTGATCAATGAATTCCTTCAAGCCATTATCCTCTAGCACAATATCCATTCTATCCTTCCAGGCTATAAAATTTGAGTTAACTTCCAAGGCATACTCTATCCGAAAACCGTAAAACGTTATCTGCTGATCCTAAAGTATGTATTGAAAATTTGAATTTCACCTATAACCCAAAAATCAAAACTTTGAAATCTCCTCTAGTATATTGTTCTCAGCTTTGATACCATGTAGAAAATTTCTACAAACCTAGCTTCGATACCATGTAGAAAATCCTGTAGATTCACAAGCTCATACAATTTACTAAAGCACAAGACAATAATCTACTTCTATCTTCAACTAGAGGAAGCCAATAGATCAATGAAAATAATATGAACAACAAACAGATTAATAAATTCAATGATGTTTTCAGAATTGGATACCTTAAGTGGAATTGGTTTCACCCATTTAGTGAAGTAATCAGTTGTTTAAGGATATACCTATGATGCTTTGAAGAGTGAGGAATGATCTCACCTATTATGTCCAGTCCCCATTGCTCAAATGGTTGTTCAATGTTCACTAGCTGTAATGGTAATGTAGGTTTCCTCTCCCTTCCAGCAGTTGTTTGATAAATTTTGCAGTTCCTAACATATTTGTGCCCATCTTTGAATAAGGTTGGACAATAATAGCTAGCATGTAGGATCTTGTGTGCTTTTGTTTCTCCTCCAAAATGTCCACCAGCTAGTCCATCATGGAGTTCCTGCAAAACCTTTTTTGCCTCAGATTTTTCAAGGCATCTAAGTAGAATAGAATCATAATTCTTCCTAAACAAAACATCATTGATAACTTCATATTTCTTAGTTTTTAACCTCAAAGGCATTTTTTTTTTGTAACTGAGTTGCATAGGGGCATATCCATTCTTCAAATAAAATGTGATGTCAGCGTACTTAGATTCAGTATCGTTGAGGCTTAACTCACATATTTATATATCATCACCTGAATGTTGTAGTGCTGGTAGGTTGGATGCTCTGGCTAACATTTTGTAAAATCCTTGACCTCTAACAATTTTAGTTGGTTTGACCTCAATGTCATACTCTTACAGTGTTGTTAATGAATTTTCTCTTTTCTCACCTACTTCTCTTTGTATTAGTAAATTTCTCACTGCTGAGAATGGAGCTACTAACTTAGTGTGAGTTTTGAGATGAAAGGGTCTGAAATGCTTTATTGATTTGAAAACAGCATAAGCTTTTTTTTGTCATCATTGACTTGTGTCAATATAGCTACATATGATGTCTCGAAAGTGAAGGTATATAAAATAAAATGATTAGAAAAATTCGGAGCTCCTAAATAGGGAGAATTTATGATTTTTTTGTTTGATAATATTAAAAACTTCATGCTCAGTATGTCCCCATTTAAAAAAAAAAAAAAAATTCTTAATCATAGATTGGAGGGGTAAAACAATTTGTGAAAAGTCAAAGGACAAATCTTTTGACAAACTTTCTCTGACCTAGGAAAGATTACATGGAATATTTATTATGAGGCAAAGAGATTTAAGAAATTTATGTTATCCTATCAGGATCAATGTGAATACCATCTTTAGATACAATAAATCCAAGAAGTTTTCCTTAACTTAAAGCAAAGAGAGATTTCTTGGGATTTAGAGAAATTCCATATCGCTGACAACATTCAAAGATTTGTTTATAATCCCTTAAATGATTACTGCGCTTTTTTGAATACACAATTATGTCATCTAAATAAATTACCATTGTTTTATTTACCAAACCTTTGAAGGCTATATCCATGGCTCTCTGAAAGGTTGTACCGACATTGATTAATCCAAATGGCATGCTTTGGTAAGCTTATGCTTGCCATTTGGTTCGAAATGTGGTCTTCAGTCGATCATCTGGATGCACAAGAATCTTGTTATATCATGAAAATCCATCTAGAAAAGACATTAACTCTGATCTTGCAACTGATTTTAGTATCTATTCCATAGGTGGCAATGGAAAGTTATCCTTTTGACAAGCTTTGTTTAGATTATGAAAGTCTATACATATTCAAATATCACCATTATTTTTCCTGACTTGGACTAAGTTAGAAACCCACCTTGAATGCCTGACAGGAAAAATTATTTTGGCTTTGAGAAGTTTATTCAATTCAGACTTGATCTGATTTTCTAAATTCAAGTTAATCTTTCTCAACTTCTATTGTACAGGCTTGAGGAATAGTATCTTGAATGATGGAAGTATCATATGTCTTAAGATTTTCATAATTCCAAGAAAAAAAAAATTTGTATTTCTTTAACAAAGGAATAAAGGCTAGTATTTCATCAGATGTAAGACCAAGTCCCAGATTAATATTTTGAGGTTTAAGGTCAGTTCCAAGATTAACTAATTCAAACCTCAAAGTTGAACTCTAAAGCTTCGAGCTAGTAGGTTTCTTGAATTTGTCCTCAAGATCATATAAATCTTCTAGCTTAGCCACATATTTAGGTATGGAATTTGCAATTTTTTCTTGCTTAGGCTGGCTAGTGTGCTTATCTTAGTCTATTATCTAGTCATCATAAGAGCCATCATATGTTAGAAGATTTATGATATCTGGATCATTATTAAAAACTCACTAATTGGTGATGTTGTCAGGAATAGAAGGCCTAAAAATTAATTCTATAGAAAAGCGATCATGACTATAATCTCTTGGTGGAATGAGCTTGGATGCAATGTTAGCCAAAAGATCGGCACTTGCATTTTGAAGTCTTGGAATCGGGGAAATGTTGAATGTTGTAAAATGTAAGGTGAGATCCTCAAATAGTGTTTGATAATGTTCAAATTTTGGGAGAGATAGTATATAGTATTCCTCACCCATTTAATTACAACTTCCAAATCTCCAAATACTTGCAAATATTTGATTTCAAGGCCAATGGATTTATACAACCTTTCAATTAATGCTTCACATTCAGTAGTATTATTTGTGCACTCAAATTCAAGTCTGCATGTTAACATAGTTTTTCCCCTTCCGAGCTAACTAATATGCAACTTGCTCGAGCTCCATCATTAGACATAGATCTAACAAAAAATAATTTCCAAAATAAAGACTCGACTACAAGTTTATCTACAAAATTGATACATTTAGAAGAATCTATTTGATAATTGTTTTTGACTTGTGACGTAACATAATTTTCCAAAAAGGGTGTGGTATGGGCATTAAAATTTCCTAGGAATGATTCGATTACATAATTTCCAATGATATTGCTACTATATGTGATGGGCTCATTTTCTCCTTTCAGTTCTATGATGATATACTTTAAAAGAAAATCATGGTTGACACTTATTTGATTCGGCTTACCATTATCAGGAAGCCACATATGGGACCAGTTTGGACTGAGGATCAAGCTCTAGAATTCAGGGATATTGGCTACAAGAACGTCAATTACTTGACACACTTCCAGGTTTGATGAGAGTCTAATGGTGACCTCATTGATTTCTCCTATAACGTCGACTTGAGATTGATCTAGCTACAAAATGCGAAAAACATATTTTTGGGGTTCCACATTCAATTCTGCACAAACAGTTTTTGGTAGAATGTTGGATGAAGCTCCAGAATATATTAAAAAATTGGGCAAATTCTTATTGAACACTTCAAAAAATAAATAAATGAAGGTGTATGGGATTTTTACCTACCACCTATTAAAGAAATATCAATTGAACTTATTTTGTCTAATGAAGTACTGGGAAGCCTACCCATTTCTTGAGCAGCGTGAGAGATTACAACAACTAGAAGAGGAGAAGTGGGCACTGCTTTTAACTCTTTGAGAAATAGATTATGTTGATGTTTTAACTTGCTAAGCTCATGGAATGTAATATTAGCTCTAGTATTTTTCATATCTTCAAGGATGTTGTATTCCATTTCATCAGATACTAACAAGTTTTTGGTTGAGGGTGAATAATTTGATTGAGGAGGAGTCACTTGAGTGGATTTGGGAAAAAAATTCTTACCTGTTTTTTATCTTTGAGAGTTGGAGTTGCTGTTTATTGTTTTTTATTTGTTTGTGGAAAATCAACAGTGCTCTTGTCCCTTGTTGCAAAATCAACAGTGTTCCTACCCCTTTTTGCAACAGGTAATGCTTCTTGTGATTCTTCATTATCTAACAAAGGAAGGATGAAATCACACATCCCTTTTAATTCAAGTACCTCTTCGTCATCGGTTTGTTCTTCAACAGTTGAGACTTCCTCTTCCTCCATATTTGATTCAACATTTGATATCTTATTTGGAGGTTTAGAATCAGAGGAATGATTTCTTTTGTATGTTCTATAAGCTTTCCTTGAAGAAGTCTCAACTAGCTACTTTTTAACATCGACCATTTCATTAGACATGGTTTTAAGGACCTTTTGTAGACCTTCAAGATCAAAAGGGTCTTTAGGTGCTTTCTTCTTGGATTCATCCTTGAAAGTGACCTTCTTGGACTTTCTTTCTTCTAATGCATTCATCTTATCTAAATCTAAAATGTGTTTTCCTATAGCTATGGCTTCTTTCACATTTTCTACCAAAGTTGGTTTGGCAGCGCTATCGACAAAAATATCTGCATTTGAGGGAAGAGTAGAAATGTACCATTCATTTTGAACGTCATCATAAGGTTTGGATGCCATTGGGATTTTGTTCAATAACTTATTAAAATGTGAATTGAAGTCCTTAATTGGTTCTCTAGGTTTAGCTTTCAAGTTGGAGAGATCATTGAGAAGAGTAGTTGTTGATCAGTAATATCCAAACTTGGTTAGGAATTGTTCTTGAAATGCATCCCAACTATTAATGGAACTAGATGGTAATGAAAAGCACTGTGATCCTGTCGATCCTTATAAAGTATAAGGGAATAATATTGCAACTGCATCTTCTTCTACCACTGCATTCAGATTTATAGACAACATGAAGTTATTTATGTGTTCTTCAGCAGGGAGATCATCATCATGGTTCAATTTTGGCAACCATTTCTTTGGATGCGCAGGTAGTGGATGTAATGGTCCAGCTATTTGAACAACTCCTAGATTTGTCCATGGTATTTGAGCCATTGTGGGTATCTGTGTAGAGAAATATGTTCTAGTAGTTGAAGGTGATTAGGTAGAGGAGGATTGTGCTCCAGTACTAGTGTATTGATCTTGTAATGAAGATGATGGAATGAATGAGTGTGTTTCAAGTAATGATGAGAGAATCTCATTATAAGTTTCAGATTGTGTTTTCTTAGTTTTCCTTCGAGGGTTAGGTAGAGGAAATTCAAATTGGGGAATCCAAAATTTTTCACTCTATGATTGGTTAACCTTTGAGAGGAAGGAAACTAAGAAGAAATACTAGCTTGGGATAATTTAGATTCTTCTTGGGAGAGGGAAATCCCTTGCAATTTATGGATTAAAGACTGAACTTCGGGGGTTTCTGTAGAAGAAGATTGATCTGATTTCTTTGGAAAAATAGTAGTGGATTCTAAGGATTTATTAAAAAATTCATGCTTAAGATGTGGGAATTTGGAATGTGACTAAGAATTCAGAGGTGATGGTGAGGGAGTTTTACTCTTAGAATGGATTTGTGATTTAGATTTGCTTGCCATTCATATTCAGGCCCTCCTTCTAGCACCAAAATGTTGATGCATCGAAATTTGATGCGACAACGTGAGGGATAACCACCTCGTATGGACCTTGAAAGAAACTCCTTTTCCATTTGGTATAGTGGCTCCGACTGGGGATAATGGGACCAATTTCCTAGAGAGGATTTATTTGATAATGTTGATGGGATGATATGAGATGTAACAGGAAATGATTCAACTAAGTATAATCTAATCTAACTATTCAACACATGCATATATATTAATATGACATTATCTAACTATAAACATACCTGAGAATAAAATAAGATATGCAATCTACAATGATGTCTCATATAAATTGGTAATAAAGATCATTCAACTACCAAAAAAAATGAAATTGTTTAACAATAATTGTTTTGGATAAATAGTTAGATAAAAAAATTGAGAGAAATATATCATATATAAAAATCATTTATGTATTCAAAATGAAATCATAGCTAAAACATCATACACAACTGCAATAATGCAGAACTATAATTCAGACTTTCATATGTAAAGCAAGAGAGAGAAGTATTTCTAATACATAAATAAAACATAATCATATGATAAAAGTACCATATATGATAAGTCTTTCTCATGTGCTTCAGCAATATTGACCTAATTTCATTGAATCCAATACACTCTAAGAGTACATAAGTGTAATTTCAGTAGAGCATACTAGATATTTAGATCTTGTTCCATTCATTTCATCAAAACCTTCCGAAAATTACAAAAGTGTAATTCCTTGAAAAGCGTTTTTGATAAAATTCCGTACCCTACTAAAATACATGCCTCAAAATTGATTAGTACAAAAATATCTGAGGTTTCAAACAAGCTTCCTCAAAGTGGGAAAAAGATAAAACTAAAAATAGAATTAAACTAATGACTAGCTCCTTTGAACTTGAACTAAGTTAATCTGCTAACTTGATCTCTAAGGTTTTAAATGTCAATCATTGGCTTGATTTGAGGTGGCTGAATGATTGTGGATTTTAACTGCCCAACAAATATGGCATCTGATAAAGCTGGCACCATATTTTGTGTAGAGGTTGTTAAACACCACAAAGTCATCCACTGGTTGTGTGGTTTTACTAGAAACTGTCAATATGTCTCCAAATTTAGCCTAGTTAGCCATTTAGATGACTCTTCCTTTTCCTACATTATCTATTTCCATTGCTTCTCTACTTGTTTGACAATTGGTAGAAACCATTATACACACTCTTTGACAAGGTTGGCACCATGGAGGTTTTCATTTACGACTTCTATTATACTGCTTGATGCTCTTGCTACTATCATTGTCGCCCTTTCTTCATGTTTCAATCGTGAATCCAAATCTGTAAACATAATATCTTTGTGGGATTATTCCATTATTAGTAAGTCAACATTTCTTCCATACTCATATTCTTGCTAGGTGATAAATACAAAAACCTCTTTGTGGATTTCTTCGTATTCAAACCTCATATCAATTACTTGGTTTGTCAATTTGTAACTTATCTTACAGTAAGTATTTATTTAAGATATTTTCTGATAGAATATTTCTTCTTACTGCATTAATAGGGAATTGAGGTTGACTGCTTCTTTGATGAATTCTTTAATTTTCTGGTTATATTTGAATTTATCCATCATAACTTGAATTTGACGAATTTGCGAAGCCTTTTTTGATTAGCTAACCAGGTGTTGTAATCTCATCTACTTGAATTCTCTCTGAAGCTAGGATACCTATTGTTCCACTTGTTGATTAGTTTTTTCTTGTGCTAATTGTTGTTCAAGTAGCAGATTTTTCTCTTGCTTTTCCTTTAGTAGCATTCACACTTTAATTTCCTTATCAATGGTTTCTATGGCATAAGTTCCTGCCAACTACGACAACTTTGTGAGATTCTCTTATGGGTCAATAGGGGTGTCCTTCCACACAACGTGCATGGGTTCATTTTCTAGAGTCGTAACAGCTATGGTGTCCAGTTTCCTTTTCTTCCTTTTTATTTTAATTACAACCTTATAAGTAGGACTATAGAATATATCTAATGGAGGTATCTATTCAATTCTCAAGACAATTTGAGAAGTAGGAAAAGAAAGAATAACCTCAATATCTTGAGTACCTGTAGCTTCTTTCTTTGTTGTTTATGGATTTTCTTTATGCTAGGTTTTCTTGGGGGTTTGTAGTTTATATGTTTCCTTAAGATTTGTGTCTGCATGGAGCTTCTTATTGAATTGCTCCCATCGTTGTTCCAGGTCAATGACTAGAGCCTTACCTGATTGAGCTAAAGTAGAAGCAACATATGTCTGCTTCTTTGCTAAGGCCTCTTTGATTGTTTCCTCAGTACTTTCAGTTCTATCCTTCTTAGACTCCTTATTTGTGTTTCCTTTTCCATTTTGATATTGTCGTTTTGAGTGCTCTGACTCATGAGTTGACTTCTCTTGGGATTCTTCTTCAGAATTTTCTTTTGAAATTCCCTCCAAACATACGCTAGGAGTTGGTTCTCTTATTGGTTGAATATGTAGGAGGTCCAATGGGACCTTTAACAGCCTCTTATTCATATACACGTGAAAAAATTAATATCTTCTAGGATCAACAATAATGATGCTAAATGCAGGACTTGTGAAAATGTTTATGCTTCTTGAAAGAGGTCATCAAAGGCATCCTCTTCATGGCTGAACTGTTTGTCTTTCACCATAGTGGTAAATTCTTTAGCAACATGATTAAGGTCATATTGTCTCTCTAGAACTATGGTTAATTTCATAGACATAATAATCTCTCCTTATTTTAATACACGTCCATAGTCATGTAGTGTGAAAGCACCACATTGTAATGGAAAGGATGGCCAAATGGCTTTCTTCGTTTCTTTCAATCCTTTGGTTAAACCGCCATCCCCTACTATTTGGTAAGCTATTTCTTTGCCTAATAACTTGTCTACGACATAATATGGGAGGACATGATCCCAAAAACTCTAATTTAGGTGACTGTCTCTACTTCGAACCATCTAGAAACTAGCAAGATTTCTACTTTGGCGTCTTTAGAAAATCTAGGAGTTGTTCTATCAAAACGAATTTTATGAATAGGAAGCATAACCCCCTGACATATTTTGTAAAAATGTGGATGGAATTGAGACTCCTACAAAATTTTATGGTAAATATGGATGTGGAGTGGGTTCTGTACAGTCCACTTCCATCGCATGTTCGGAAACTTAGAATAAAAACAAATTGCATCCATAACAAAAGAACTCATAAAGAAAGGGGGGAAAACCATTGAAGAAACGCTTATCTTCTTTCTATATTCCATAATGGCCTTTGCTAAATTATCTGATAAAATATGACCCTAGCTCATGATTGTTGCATTAACTGTTGCATGAATTAACAGGAGCCACTCCATAGAAAATTTGGTGCTATCAGGTTTACCAAATAACCTACACATCATTGTTGCTACGAAGTTATGAGGGGCAAAGAGGGATGCTATTGAGTACATACAAAATTTATCTCATTTGAATTTGCCTCCACCTGACCTCTAGGTCTGTGTAACGTCCAATGGGTCTTAGATCTCTTTGGCGAAATGATCAAGGGATTCTAAGTTATAGAGATTTTGAGGCTCTGGTAGTTGGTACATTAGTCTTAGATTCTTTGGAGAGAAAGATCCCATGACCTCTTGTCTTTCATTCCTAAATGTCTTGTCTAAGACATCTACATCATCAATTACCCATTTTACCATATCTGTGTATGGTAATATCTTTGGACTCGTAGCTATTCGGTGCAAGAATGAACATGTTGTTTCAAAATAGGAGGTGTCACATGATTCTTGGGCATCATCCCTGGCCTTTATTACCAATGGCCTGGGATTCTCTTCTTCTAACATGTTATACATGGTTTCCCATGTCATGGCACCTCTGTCTTTTCTGCATGTGGTATCAAAGAAAAGTGGTATCATATCTGATTTCTCATATGCAGTCACCTTCCCCTTCTTCACCATTCTTTCCAAAATTGTTCTCTATGGAGGTCTCCTGAAATGGAGCAAATGGAAATTATTGGATAAACACAAAGCGAGAATGAAAATGAGAATTAAATGATATAGTTAACTCAAACAGTGACAAGAAAGGAGCTTTTATTCAAAATGCAGATGAAAGATATCAAATCACGTCGAGCCATTCTTAACATAAATGCCATTAAAAATTATTAAATATGCACTAAGATCTTTTATCATGGCCTTTATTACACATTTAAACTATCACATTACAAATGAGAAAGGAAAAAATTTAAGGTGTTGAGTTTAAAGTGAAAAATGTTGATTTTGCTTTTGCAATAAGATTATCACAATATCGTAAATCACAATATCGCATTTTCGGTCGTGCATTTTTTGGAGCTGTTTAGAATTCGGTGTGATGTGAGGTGATTCACATACTTTTCATTGTTTAGAGATTACTCTGCCTAAATGAATAATTATTGCGTAAAGTGCCCTTTTACTAACCATGAAACTTAACTTATAGTTTATAACATATATTTTTAGCAAGTCCGAGTTATATCGCGTTTCGCAAAATTTTTGTAGTTCACAAGATTGGCCTTTAAGTAAAGCACTGCTATGTGATAATTATTGGCTTCCTATACGTAATATCATAGTTCACATACTCTGACAAGATTTGTGAGTTGTGCTTTTCACAAAAGCTGATATGCAATTGCAATAGGCGCTTCATTTTACAAGAAATGCATCAAGTCTTAGATTTAAATGGAAATTTCAATTATATCCTATGTTTATTATGGTGATCCCTTCCATTTCAATTTGTGGATCTTGGTTTTTAATTAATATTTGACACACATGGTCCAACGATATGTAATAAAGTGAGAATTACTAAGCTTAAAGGGATTTGACTTGATACCTTGTATTATTTAGCAATTTATTTCTAATAATTCAAAAAGAAAGCCTATAAGTGCTAAGTTCTTTTGCGAGGATCTTTTATAAAGAGTCCCCATTTATTAATAGAATATTAACTATTAAATCAATAAATGGGGGATTTGTTGAGAAACATAACAATTGGAAATTCACTGGAAGAACCAGTTATCTCTGGTAGTATTTTGAAACTTCTAAAACTTCCAAAATAAAGATAGTTCAGAAAATAAGAATTTACATGAAATCTAAGATAAGTAACATTTCTCTGAATAAGAAAACAAAATTCAGCTAATTATCATCCACTTGATATCCTATTCAAAATGAAAAGTCCTATGTTTACATCCGTCTTTACTTGGTTTACATATAAAGCAGGGGGATTTTTCAAATTGGCTTTTAGATATAATCATTTGTCATAGGTAGAGCCTCTGCTACCAGCAAGTGTCCATAGCCTTGATAGGGTTACCTTTTAACCATCAATGGTTCAATATCCCATCTAGATAAGAGTGCAATTTTTAGGGATAAATTCAAATTCATGTACTTATTTTCTTTTCTTTCTTTTTTAAATAGTTTATTTTTTCTCTAAAATTTTCTTTTTTTCTACTTAAAGGTCATTGTCTTGGTTTGGTGGCCAAAAGTGACAATGCCATTCACTGGTTGTAACTCAAATGAACAAGCTGCTCATGATGAGACCACCTGTCTTTTGATTAGAATAACCTCAAGCCATTACCCTATTTTGATATGCAATATTAGTAATGTCAGTTTATTATTTCCCTATGAACATGGTCAGTGAACTCTCAATGAGACCTTTTATCCTTTAAGTTCTAGCATATTTTAGAACTACACTCTAAAAAGAGAAAATTTTACTAGATGGGGAGAATCATTAACTCCTTAAGAGTTTCTAGATGACAATTATAGAGTTGAAGGTGCTTATCTGCAGAGAATCTTTGCTTTGTTAAAGATACTTTTCTTGACTAATGATAGAACAAAGGTCTCTTTATAAAGTTGAGGTTTTACAAACAACAACTGATTTTGGTGGAAAACAAGAAAGTTTAAGAGAAATAGAACTTAGCTTATGTCTCAAATGTCAAAATTATTTTCTTAACAATCTCTACTTATACAAGCGAAAAATCAAAATATGAAAATGAGATTTTTTTTATTGAAAGGCCAAAAGTAAATACTATTTAACTTTTATTTTCCTAGGAAAAGTAAAGGTAATAGTGTACAAGGCATAGAAGAGGTTATCTTCTATGAATAATATTTCTTTAAAACCTACCCATTAACAGGTAGAGAATCTCTCTTGCATGATAAACTTGCAATAGGAATTTGGAATTCTTACCTTTTTCCTTGTGTGCTTTATCCCACTTCAATACAAGGTCTCTGAGTTGGAAGGATTTAGGACTTATAGAATTTGAATCAAGTGAAGATTTGACTAATTGTTGATGGTGAGCATGTATAATCTTGGCTTTATCTCTATCTTCTTTGAGTTTGAGGATTTGCAATCGCCTTAATTGCATAGAAGAGGAAGGAGTTTCTTCAATAAATTGAACTAGGGCTAAAAAGGGAATAAATACATTTGTAGGAAGAACAACCTCTTTCCCATATACGAAATTAAAAGGAGACGTGCCTATTGAGGCTTTCTGTGTTATTCGATTTTCCCATAGAGAAAATGTTAAAGATTTATGCTATTTTTTCTGACTTTGATCAATGGTTGACTTGATGATCCTAATGGGATTTTTATTTGTAGATTCGACCAAACCATTTCCCCGAGGATAATATTTAGTAGAATATTTAAGTTTCAAACCTCTTTTAAGACCAAATTATGTTATAGCATTGCCTGTGAAATAAGATGCATTGTCAAATATGAGGGTAGTTGGTAGGCCTTATCTGGTAATAATAAACTAATCAATAAATTCAATAATGTTTTTAGAATTGGCTACCTTAAGTGGAATTTCTTCCACCCATTTAGGGAAGTAATCAGTTGATGTAAGCATATATCTATGCTACTTTGAAGAGGGAGGAACGATCTCACTTATTATGTCTAGTCCCCATTTCTCTAATAGTTGTTCAATGTTGATCGGCCGTAATGGTAATGAAAGTTTCCTCTATCTTCCAACACTTGTTTGATAAATTTTACATTACCTTACATATTCCTGCGCATCTTTCAATAAGGTTGGCCAATAATAGCTAGCATGTAGGATCTTGTGTGCTGTTGTGTCTCCTCCAAAATGTCTATCAGCTGGTCCACCATGGAATTCCTACAGAACCTTTTCTGCCTCAGATTTTTGAAGGCATCTAAGTAAAACATAGTCATAATTATTCCTAAACAAAACATCATTGATGATTTCATATGGCTTAGCTTTTAACCTCAAAGCTCATTTTCTTTTATAACTGAGTTGCATAGGGGCATATCCATTCTTTAAAAAAAAATGATGTCAGCATACTTAGATTCAATATCATTGAGGCTTACCTCACATATTTGTATATTATCATTTTAATCTTGTAGTGTTGGTAAGTTGGATGCTCCGACTAACATTCTGCAAAAACCTTGACCTCTAATAATTTTAGTTGGTCTGATCTAAATGTCATAATCTTGCAGTGTTGTTACCCAATTTTCTCTTTTCTCATCTACTTCTCTTTGCATTAGTAAATTTCTCATTGCTGAGAATGGAACTACTACCATAGTGTGAGTTTTGAGAAGAAAGGGTCTGAAATGTTTTACTAATTTGCAACTAGCATAAGCTTACTTTTCAACACCTAAATAATTTAATTTAGATCCCTGTAGATTGGAACTAAAGAAAGAAATTGGTTCTTCAGCTATGTCATATTGACCTGTGTTAATATAGCTGCATATGATGTCTCAGAAGCAAAGGTATATAAAATAAAATGATTAGAAAAATTTAGAGCCGCTAAAGAGGGAGCATTTATGATTGCTTGTTTGATAATATTAAAAGCTTCATGCTCAGTATGTCCCCATTTAAAAGCATAATTTTTTTCTTAATCATATATTGGAGGGGTAAAAAAATTCATGAAAAGTTAGGGACAAATATTTTGACAAAATTTGTCTTACCTAGGAAAGATTGCATAGATTTTTTATTATGACGCAAAGAGATTCAAGAATTTTCTCTTACCCTATCAAGATAAATATGAATAACATATTTGGATACAATAAAGCCAAGAAGTTTTCCTTCACTTAAAGCAAACAAATATTTCTTGGGATTTAGAGAAATTCCATATCTCTAACAACAATAAAAGATTTGTTTCAAATCCTTTAAATTATTACAACACTTTTTTGAATACATAGTTATGTCATCTAAATAAATTACCACTGTTTTATTTACCAAACCTTTGAAAGTTATATCCATGGCTCTCTGAAATGTTGCAGTAGAATTGATTAATCCAAATGGCATATTTTGGTAAGCATATGTTTGGACCCATTTGGTTTGAAATGTGGCCTTTAGTCGATCATCTGGATGCATGAGAATCTCATTATAACCTGAAAATCCATCCAGAAAAGTCATTAACTCTGAGCCTGCAACTGATTGTAGTATCTATTCCATAGGCAGAAATGGAAAGTTGTCCTTATGAAAATAATTTTTTGGATTGCAAAAGTCTATACATATTCAAATATCACCATTCTTTTTCCTGATTGGAACTAAGTTAGAGACTCACCTTGAATGCCTGACAGGAAAAATTATTTTGGCTTTGAGAAGTTTATTCAATTCAGACTTGATCTGATTTTCTAAATTCAGGTGAATCCTTCTTAACTTCTATTGTACAGGCTTTTCATCTGATATCATTGAAATATTATCTTGAATGATGGAAGTATCATATGTCTTAAGATATTCATAATTCCAAGCAAAAACATTTTTGTATTTCTTTAACAAATGAATAAAGGCTAGTCTTTCATGAGATTTAAGACCAAGTCCTAGATTAATATTTTGAGGTTTAAGATCAGTTCCAAGATTAACTAATTCAAACCTCAAAGTTGAGATCTGAAGCTTTGAGTTAGTAGGTTTCTTTAATATGTCCTTAAGATCATATAAATCTTCCAGCTTAGCCATAGATTTAGGTATGGAATTTGCAATTGTTTCCTGCTTAAATTGGCTGTCATGCTGATCTTCATCTATTATCTAGTGATCAGAAGAGCCATCAGATGTTACAAAAGTTAGATATCTGGATCATTATTAAAAACTCTCCAATTGGTGATGTTGTCGAGAATATAAGGCGTAAAAATTAATTCTATAGAAAAGCGATCATGACTATAATCTCTTGGTGGAATGAGCTTGGATGCAATGTTAGCCAAAAGATTGGCACTTGCATTTTGAAGTCTTGGAATCGGGGAAATGTTGAATGTTGTAAAATGTGAGGTGATATCCTAGACTTGTGATTGATAATGTTTCAAATGTCTAGAGAGACAATGTATAACATTCCTCGCCTATTTAGTTACAATTCCCAAATCTCCAAATACTTGAAGATATTTGATTTCAAGGCCAATGGCTCTACACAACCCTTGAACTAATGATTCATATTCGACAGTTTTATTTGTGCATTCTGTTGAAAAGTGTGTAACAAGAAATGCTTGTTGAGAATGCAACAAGATGATGGAGCTTAGTGGAAAGGAGTCGCCTTCACTAAGTGAGCCCATAGGCTATTTTTGGCACAAGTTTATTTTTAGACTATGTCTATTTTTAGACATATGGATCATGTCTATGGATTGCAGGTTGTTGTTTATGGATGATTGATCAAGTTGGAAAAATAGATGGACTTCTATTTTTGATGAAAGTGTGAGTGATCAAAGTGTGAGTGATCAAGTCTATTTTTAGACTGGCTGTCAAAAATAGAAAAGTCAAATATTATTATCTCACAATAATATTTGGACTATAAACTTAATCTTATTCTCTTGGAGCACTTTAGTTTGAGCTACAGAGGTGGCACATGCAGCTGTCAGAAGGAAATACGCTTTTCTTATGAGTCAGTTGAGTTGTTGCATGCATGACTTCAGTTAGAACTCAATCAGTTGAGTTTGGTGGAGTTGATTGTGGAGTTGATGTAGTTGTGTTCAGTTTAGCTTTGTTAAACTGGTTGTATTTAGTCTAACTGGCAAATAGACTAGAGATGAGTTGGGTGAATTAGTTATTAATTAATTCACAAGTTATTAACCCATAATACAACTAATGAATACATCAATTAACTTAGTTGCATGTCAGTGCATGTTCAGTTCAACGGGGACAGGTGGTAGAGAATCAGATTGCTATCAGTTGTGACTATAGTTGTGCACCAGATATTGCACAATCAAGGGATTGAGTATGCCAATGAGTTTTCCCACGTATTTGCCCACATTTCAGCTTATGCTCACGTCCACAAAGTGCGAGTGACTATTTTGCAGGTAAAAAATGAGTTTGGTGTGCCATTCTCATCAGTTCTTGAGCAGGTATTGAGCAGTTGAGGCAGGCAAGCAGTGGAAGAGATTTGGAGATCAGATCTGAGCTGTATTGTGTGTAACAAAGGTGTAGATATTTGTGAGAAGCATTATGTTGTGTAATGTTACATGACTCAATCATTAATATACAGATAGTTAATGTTTTTAGCGAGATGCTTTCCCCGGGATACATATTGTGTTAATGTGTGAATGCTCTTGATGTTTTATTGTTATTGATGCTGCTATATTGATGATCAATGTAGAGGAGATTATGTATTGTGTATGTTTTCCGCAATAGTACATGATCAGGATAATCTCCATTGAATATGTGTTAAATTATTCAAAATTTCTACACTGGGTATTCAGTATGGTCCAGTTTTGACCATTTCTGAGCAGTTTTTTGTGGAGAACATTTGGGAGATGATGTAATCAGCTGAACTTGTTCCTTTAGGTAGTGAAGTAACACTTCTAGGGACTTAGGATCCCTCAATTTATGGACATTTATGATTGGGGTTGAAGTGCCCAAAAATTTCTATAACAGTTGCACCCTAAAGCATGAGGTCGTTAATCTTTTTGATGTCAGGTGAAATGCTTTACCATGAGGATTCAAAGTTTTTTCGAGCTGGAAAGTGACCTGTAATGAGATACAATACAATACATTATCTTGACAACATTTTTTCATGATCTAGCTGAGGCAGGCATTCCCATGCTCAGCTTTATAAATTCATTTTCATGTACATAGGACAGACAATCCTTTGTGTGGCAGACTGATGATTCAGACTCATCATCCTTTGATTTGGATGATCATCTATTTGGCAATGATGTACATTCAAGATATTTATATTCTTGAATATATCGCAGCCCGGATGGATGAAACTAGATCTGGGGTCTTCAAAACGTGTTCAATCTTCACTCTTAATACAAGTCGATCCATGTGAAAAAATGTTCTGGAGTCGAACGTGGAAAGACATTGCCTGATTACCAGCCAATGATGTGAGCTGTTAACAGGTGCGAGAGGAATCACCAATAATGACAATGACCCTCAAGGTACTATAGTACATTTCACGTGGTGTGAAAAAGGACTTGGCGTTGAACACCACACAAAATCTCTCAATCGAAGGCCATTGATATAAACCTATCGCCAAAAGTGAGAAACTTGCCATTGAGGCATGCAAGCTTCAAAGTACTGAAAAGGGTTGTTCCTAAGTCAACTTCTCGGATAATGAGCTAAGGTCGAAAAGAAGTGACCTGTCGTAGGAGGGCCTTAATGAATACCACATCTACAACATGGAACAAAGAAAATGATTTTGGAGGTCTAAACGATCTGACGATATAGTGTTCAGGGTGGCAGTCATGAAAGGAATGAAGTTTGAATGTATTGTAGTGGGTGAGACACAGGCGAATTGTCTAAATGACTTCTCTTGAACATATCGATGAAACTGACGATGGATTGGTAGGGTTAACCACAGAAATGGATGGTGTGACGGACCAATGGTCATGACCAATGAACGGAACAACCTAACCCGACTTGGATGCGGAAGGAAAGTGTCATGTTCAAGAGTGACTTGTTACCAATAAAGTTTATTCAAGTTTTCTTCCCAATTTTCCCCAGTCATTGCTGACTAGTACCTCTTTATTTTTGTCAAGCTTGAGGAGGATAACATATGCATGTTCTATAATCCGCCCTTCAGGCGAACTTCTTGCTATATTTTAGCGAGCCTAGCGACAGTGAAACTCGTTCTCGTCCATTTGGACGAGTTTGTCGCTATTTGGTTTTAACGAGTTTAACGACAAACATAACTCGGTCCTTTTCAATTTTAGAGAGTCTGAAAGGGACAGAAAGGAGACTCCAAAGATTATTTTTCATCATATAATCCCTTAAGTTCGAAAAAGTGTAAAATAATATGAAAGGGATGAATTTTCAAAGTTTTAATGAGCTGAACAAGACAAGCGCTCAATCGTTTTGTGTAATAATCCCTCAGGTCCAAAAAGACTAAAATCTAGAGGATGAATAGCACTTCTCATGACTTTAACGAGCCAGAGGGGCTAATCACTCAGAAATATTTTCATATTTTACGAGTTAGTTGAAAAGAGATTAAAGGAGACTCGTTTTCGAGGAACAAGTGATGATTTCACGTAGCAGCTGATTCTAGGTAAGGTTTGGAATTTTCAAGTCACGGCAGTGTCACAAGGATGCCTAATAGAATCACTCTTCACAGATGTTCCTTGAAAGGGTAAACAATCAAATGGAGGTGAATGATCGGCTAAAAACAGAGTGGAGGTGATGATGAGAACACGACCAAGGCTCAAAAGCTGGCGATAAGGCATTCACAATGGTTATTTACCGGTTCATTTTTTCATGAGCTTAAACTCTAGGGGAAACATTTGCTCATAGCTTATGTTTATTTTTTAACGAGCTTGAACTATGTGTTAAAACTGCTCGTGGCGGGTTTATTTTTAAATGAGCTTGAACCCTGCGGTAACACTACTCGCCAATGCTATAATAAGGATGTCTCATTCAAGATGCCATTTTTTATGGGGCTTGCACCTTTTGTAAGCTTTTCCCTGGATCCTTTCTTTATGCAAGCTAGGAAACGACCAACCTTACAGGTTTAAAGGGTTAGAGGACCTGCAAATTTAAAAAATAAATGGTCGCTTTTTGCTTGCATGCGGAAAGGTTTGCATGCCCCAAGGTATAGCGAAAAATTCCTAGGTTACCATGAAAGTTCCATCCACGTAGTAAATAAAATGCTTCCTTGGTGATGTCTACCAAAATAAACAAAGGTGAGTGGCGACGCCTTTACTCACATAACTTTGACGAAGGTATCTTATTCCAGTCTAATCCCATTTTCCTGTGAGGATGGGTGTGTCAGACTAGTCATATATCCTCCGTGGAAACCTACTCTATACCCAAGGTATTCGTGCCGAAAGAGGCTAGGGTGGATGCCCCCTGGGTTTCAGTCATATCCTCCTGAATCACTCGCGCTCATCGGGCGGATGGACTTGAGATCGATGAGACATTCCTTGCATGAAAATACCATTTAGGGCTGGCATTTGACTATTTGCGATGTGTGAACCGGGGAATAGCATTTGGTCTATGAGCTTGACCAGTCTGCCTTCGTGCGGAAAACACATTACTCTAAAGAGTGAGGAGACGACGACTCCCATGGAATAAATATAGTTGCGTCCAAGGAGTAGATTATAATCCAAGGGTCCTTAAACTACCATCACGTTCATGTGAGTGGTTTTCCTTCTCAAAGTAATGGGCACATTTAGAATAATCCCTAATGGTTGACTAGTTCCTTTATCAAAGCCTGTCAGATTTCTCATTTCAGGAAAAAGCGATGGCGAACCAAGCGCTTTCGAAGAAGTTGAGGAAAGGATACTCACAGAAGCCCCTTCATTAATGATGGTACCATCCATGACCATTCTGTAAGCTTGTACAATGATTCGAAATGGTACACTAGCTGGTATACAGGGTCTGCCTAGTAGATTCCAGTTGAAGGAAACAACTAGGTTGCTTGGTGTTGGGACTTAGTAGATGGTCGGATATGACTCTGATGAACTTCCTTCTTGTGATAAAGGAACGGGTGGATTGCCCCCAAGTTCATCGAAGTCTGTGTTTATGAAAAGAATTTGAATGGTGTCGTTCTCTTTCTCTTCAGTAATGGTATCGTTTGAAGATGAACACTCTAAAGGAAAGATCGGGTCAATTGCCATCTCGACCTTTTGACTTTTGTCTGGTATGGATTCAAAGGGTTCATTTTCAATGATAGATTCTTTGGCCGACCACAATGGTGGTCCAGTTGGATTTTCAACCAGTGGTGGTCTTGGCAAGAGTTTTTTATATCCAGGAGGGAGCTGTAGCGGTGAAGCAGGACGATCATCCAAGACTCTTTTAGCTTCTTCAAGGAAGGGACAACAGTAAACGACGTGATTTCCTTCACACAATTTACAAGGAAATCTGGGATTCCTTTTCTGTCTAGATACTTCACTTTCACTGGTTGATGGTGTGCTTTCAACATGATCATTAGAGGTTAATGACACCGGATTGTGCAAATGAGGAGACTAGTCCTTTAATATTTGAGGGATGCAGGGACAATATCGGTGATAGTGGTCTCCATTGCAAATGACACAAGGAGATTTA
Source organism: Pinus taeda (assembly GCA_000404065.3). NCBI lineage: Eukaryota > Viridiplantae > Streptophyta > Pinopsida > Pinales > Pinaceae > Pinus > Pinus taeda. The sequence continues at coordinate 439,595 of APFE030055181.1, read as the reverse complement.
GGTTTAGGCAGTGCTGTGTAAGCATTTTTCCTAGATGACACTTGGTTTCCCCCTTTCGATTTTTGCTCCTTTTTCTACTTTTCCTTTTCCTCTTTCTGCTTCTTCTTCTTCTCAGTTACTTGATTTTTAACTTTACCAGCTTTATCAAGCGAACAGGAAGGAGGAGAGGGAGAATCAGACAAAGTAGAAGGTTGGTGGGCAACTCTAGTATCATCTAGTTGTTGACTTGAATGTTCAGGAATTACGGTATTCTGAATGACATAGATAGAGAAGAGCCAGACGAGCAAACCAATCGTCAACCCTGGAAGTGACAATGTGGCCATATGGGGTGCACCAACATCTCCCCAAAAGGAGAAGGGACTAGGATTTCCTCCAAGGGGAAATCCTTGGTTGGTAGACTCCATTTTTCTCAACCTAAAGACCAATGAGGAAATTTGTGATGTTATTCTGATTAAAATAAATTTTAGACGCTTTGACACAACCTATTTTTTCAATTTTAAAGAGTCGAGAAAAAACAAAAGATGACTCTAGTCGCCTTCGATTTTTAGTGAGCTTGAAGTGACAAGTGCTCAGATGGACCTTTTCTTTTAAGGAGTCTGAAAAGGAGAAAAATGGACTTATCTGGAGATCTAGGAAGATGGGATTACCAAAAAAATCACAAAACTACAGAATACTTTTTATGGTACAACAGTCAATCTTCTCGAATGTTGTGTTCAGTGCATTGCGACCAATAGGGCGGCAGACACAGCGTCCTAAGGATAAAGAATGCAGCCTGTTGTGGTCTCCCAATATATACTCGACAGTACATGGGAGCACAAGTCCGTACTGGCACTTACCGTCTCAGAGTGGAGGAATCACCCAATCAACAATTAAAACAATAGTTACCAGGTTTTACGATGCCGGAGTATGCCTCTAGCCTAGACATCTAGATGTTGCGCGTTAGGCTCCAAAGCGTTGTTAGATTCATTAAATTTATTTTAAGTTGATCTTGCTTAAAAATTTGCATTTCAAGTTCACCACGTGATGTGTATACAATTCCTAAAATTCAGTCTAAGATGATAAACAAATGTTAATCTTCTTTTGGCAATGAAAATCCTAGCTACTAAGGAAAGAAAGTTAAGAATCTTTCAACCAAGAGCATAGAGCACACGCTAAATGCACTATCCTAAATCAAACCAAGCAGTTTAAATGAAAATGCACATGCATGAATTTGTTTTCAGCCTTCTTAATGTGTGAATGATGATAAGAAAGCTAAGTGAAAATCTGAATTATCTTCAAAGCGACGATACCCAAAAAATTTCTTTTCAAAATGAAGTGAAGGTAAGAGAGACACTGTGCAATTTGAAAATGAAAATTTCTTTTCAACACTTTAAAAACTACTAATTAAAATCATATATAATAGTAATTGTATAATCGTCTATCAAGAACAATGGTATTGTCTTCTAAAACTGAAAACAACAGCTACGACACTTTCAGATCAAGAAACGACAGTTCGACTATGCTACTTCTTTGCAAAAGAGAACTGAAAATGGCGCACAATACATAAAATCACTTACAATTCTTTGCACTATGGAGGCGGAATAATGTAAGAGAAGGGGGTTTTCACATAGATACACTGACCACAAACAGCAAAACTCCTAAATAGGATTGAAAATAGTGAGGAAAAAACCAAAGTATGAAGGTAAAGTTAACCTTCCCTGACCATCACACATGTCACACAGTGAATTCAGTATGCAGCACACCTACTGCACTCGGGAAGTGCGATGCATACAGATTTCCTTGAAGGCAGGGTGCGATTGTACCAGTGTGAGACTTTAAACAAGTTTTTACTCACAATTTGCAATTCAGTTCAGGGATTTAGGCCGAGTAAGTGATGTTCAGTATATGTAAATCACACGGGTTGACCTAAGGAGGTTACTAGAGCCACCACTTAGGGAAATTAGACTGTTTGCAGATCGATTGTTTAATTCATAAACAAAACCCAGAGATAGAATAAAGAAGCATTGATCTACTTTGCATTTGTATAACAAATGCAGTTCGAAGGCTAGCTGGCTTGGCTTCAGGCTCCCTCTGTAAGTTTATATAAGAAAAAAAGATAGGCTAACAAACAATCTAGTCACTCCCTAGCGGAGTCACCATTTTGTTACTCGGAATACTGTCCACTCGGAGCTGCTATTCCCACTAAAACTAGTAGCTATATTAGAAACAAACAAGTAAAGTCTACTTTCACTTTCCTTGACGAAAATAGATAAGAGTGGAACAAAGGAGACCAAACTTAGTCTTGCGCTTGGTTTCCTTGTTTGATTCCTCTCCCTCCTGATAGACCTTTGTTGCTTCTTCTTCGTCTGCCCAGCTTCAAAGAGAACCTTTGGAATCAAAGCAACATACTACTATCGAAGAACAGAGATTTATATTCATAAATAACACAGGACCAGATATGTGTTAACCATACAAATGCATATATAATGAAACATACAAGAATATTGAGGAAAACTTGAATAGATTTATTAAGATCAAGAGTAGCAAGAGGATTACAACCATATGTTTTGACCCAACATCATCCTCCAGCAAGAAAGCCCTTCTTCACCTCAAGTAAAGCTTAGATCACCCAATACTATGAAGTTTCACTGGAAAACCCACAACACTTCTCTACAAGATACAAGATTCGATCCTCTGGATCTCTATGATGAGGGATCAATATATAGATGATTGTAGCGGGGTGAGTCATCTTCTGGGGTTTTGATTAGTGTCCTCTCTCTGATAGTTCTTGATTCCACTTGGAGACTGATGATCTCTTACTCATCTTAGTAAAAAACAGAGAGGCAAGTGTCAGAGGGGAAGCTTCTGGAAGATTCTATGATCTTCCACCTCACAAACTGTCTTCTCTTTGATAGTTCTTGATTCCACTTGGAGAATAATGATCTCTTACTCATCTCTGGTCGAAAACATAGAGGGAAGTGTCAGACGGGAAGCTTCTGGAAGATTCCATGATCTTCCACCTCGCAATTTGTCCCTGCCATTTGTCCATTCCTAACCATCGCACCCTACAGAGGGGCCATTCAGTATGCATCGCACCCTTTACATTGGGAAGGTGATATGCATCGCACCCTCTGCACTGGGTGTTTAGTATGGTCTAGTTTGGACCATTTCTGGGCAGTTGTTTGTGGAAAACTTCTGGGAGATGATGTAATCAATTGAACTTGTTCCTTTAGGCAGTGAAGCAACACATCTAGGGACTTCGGAGCCCTCATTTTATGCACATTTATGATTAGGTTTGAAGTGCTCAAAAATTTCTATAACACACTAAAATACAGTAACCAGAGCCCAAGCCAAAACCCAAAACACTACAACAGCAAACATAAGAAACTAAAACATATTTTATAAGGTATACACTACTTCCATGTGTCGAACCTACATGCATATGCACTTTCTTCAAAGCAAACCAACATACAAATCTGCAAATCAAATTTATGGTGTATACGTTGCTTTGATATGCAGAACCAGCGTGTATATGCTTCTTTTCTAAAGTGAACCTGTGTACATATATGAAAATGATGATTTAAACATTACAACTATTCCAGACTTTAGTCATACCTAGATTGTCATATTTATAGACTACAACATGCACCAGTTGTTCAGATATATGATCAAATCACATAAAGATAATTCACTTCAAGCCTCAAGTTCTTGATACATTATTAGATGTTATCCTTCATCAAACGCTAAGGTTCTTCCTTCGATCAGATCAAGCACAGCACCATAAACCAATAACCTGCATATTAGGTCTCACACTTCATCAAATATTCAATACTTGCACCCCTTGGCCTAATGATCTTCTCCGCCTTTTATAGTTTTAGTCCTTTCTCAATACCATGGACCAAAACCACTTAGGACCAATACCTTGGACCAAATACTTAGGGTCAATACCTCAGACCAGATACCTTGGACCTATACCATGGATCAAAATACCATGGACCAAATACTTCAGACCAAAAACTTAGATTTCCAAGGCATACGCACTTTTCCTTCTGTGAAAGTTCCTGTGTACGTATACGTGACTTGTATATAGTGAACCTAAATGTATACGTAGCTTCCTCAATGGTGAACCTACGTATACCTCCCTTTCTTCATTCTGTGAAGATTGATCTGCAATTCTTTTCTGTTTACCTACTATATTGTGATCTTTCATATGATTTTGTTGCCTTCTGAACTAAATCCTTGGAGCTACCCTACACTTCGTGACATTTGTAAACACTGTTGTCGTGAGTTGTTCTGCCACAAGTGGGTTGCCATCAAGTGCAATACATACATCATAATGGTAACAATTTCCCCCTTTGGACTTGATGGCAACAACAACAACCACACCAAGACACTCTCCCACTTTTACATCAAGGGCAAAGCGCCATGCTCCCCCTGAGTACATGCTCAATTCTCTGATATGCTGAAGTGTGTTGATTGAGCTCCCATGATTGAGTCCATGCTCACCCCTGAGCATAAGAAACATCTGCAAAAAGATTTTCTTAAATAATACCATGACTCTATACATACATCACAAATGACCTTCTCATAACCAATGACTCATACATACATCCAATCCCAACTAAATGTGGACATAACAAGTTTGACTCATTCACCCAACCAAGTGGGGATGTGCCATTTGTTTATACATGTCAAAACAAGAAATTTTACACCATTAATCCCATGCATAGTGGGGTTACAAATTAGGTCTTCTCCTAACCTTTTCATTAAAATATATACATGACATATATAACAAAGAACAAATATCTTAAAAAAGACCGTTATAGTCATCAACAACTATCATATGTTCTGCACCATCAGCAACATCTGTCAATTAGCATCTAGACCAACAACCTGTATATGTCCATCATTAGTTCCCAAACTATCATCAACCATGTTCTGCCCTTGAACCTGTTCACTATTAGATCTGATCATTGCATATGTCAATAAGAGATATCAAAGCATCATCATCAATGAGATATACATAAGGTTATCAATAACTTTATGAGGACCAATATATTTCCATATGTTATCAGCAGAGCAGATAATTGACGGAACCATATGTTATGTAGCAAACTCGTATTCTATTTCAGCCGTAGATAATGCAATTGAAATTTATTTCTTGTTGAACCAAGACACTAACCTAGAACCCATATGGAATGCACCACCACTAGTGCTTTTCCTGTCATCAACACTTCCTGCCCAATCTACATATGTATATGCATGAAGTGTAAGATCTGTATCTCTAGGATACCATAAACCAAAGTTCTATGTTACTTGAAGATATTTCAAAATCCTTTTCACTGCCTGAAGGTGTGTTTCCTTTGGATTTTCTTGGAATCTTCCAACTATTCCCACTACATGCATGATGTCCAGTTGGGTACGTGTTAGATAAAGAAGACTGCCAATCAGGGATCTATAAGTTGGTTGATGTACTGTTGCTGATTCGTCATTTGAGCTAAGACTGCATATTTTTACCATTAGGGTACATACTAGTTTAGAATCTTCCATGCCATACTTTTTCAGGATCTGTTTGAGATATTTGGTTTGTGAGAGAAAAATACCATCTTTATTTTGCTGAACTTGTAGAGCAAGAAAGTAGTTAAGCTCACCAAGCAAGGACATTTCAAATTGTTGTTGCATTACTGAAGAAAAATTTTGACTCATGGATGTTTCATTGCGACCAAAAATGATATCATCAACATAAACAACAATTATTAGCAATTTATTAGTGTCAATATTTGTGTATAGATTGTTATCTATTGACCCCTTTGAAAACCCTTATTGGTGGAGATATTTGTCAAGATAGTAATACCAGGCCCTTGGGGCCTATTTTAGACCATAGAGAGCTTTCCTGAGTTTGCATAAAAGTTTTGCATCATTTCCAAGAATGAATCCTTCTAGTTTTTCAATATAAACATCTTCTTCTAAGTCTCCATTAAGAAAGGTAGATTTTACATTGATTTGGTATACTTTGAATTTTTGAAAACTAGAAAGAGAAAGAAACATTCTTATGGCTTCAATTATAGCAATAGGTGCAAATTTTTCTTCAACATCTATACCTTCATGCTGAGCATATCCTTTACAAATGATTCTGGCCTTGTTTCTGATAACTTCTCCATTTTCGTTTAGCTTGTTTTTGAATATCGATTTGGTTCTTATGATATTCTTATCATGAGGTCTAGGAATTAATTCCCAAGTATTATACTTTTCAATTTGCTCAAGTTCTTCATTCATGACCTTGACCCAACATTCATCTCTACATGCTTCATTTACATTTTGAGGTTTAGTGGATGATAGTAATGCTAGATAGCTTGAGGCTTCAGTAATAGTTCTTCCTGTCTACACACCTGCCCCTTTTTCCCCTAAAATTTGAGTTTCTGGATGATTTTTATAAACATACCTGCACAGAGTTTTTTCTTCTATAGTTATCTCTTCTTCTGGTGCTTCATTGGTTTCTTCTTCAGAATCAGTGTGATTTGATGTGAGAAAATGATCTTCATCTTCTTCATTTTCATAATCTTCAGTTTTTATCTGTTTTGGATTTTTGCATGCCTCATCAACCACAACATCTATGCCTTCAATAATTTTCCCAGGTCTTTTATTATAACATTTATATCCTTTACTTCAGGAAGAGTATCCAAGAGGAATACCTTCATCTGCTCTGGGTTCTAACTTACCATGTTTTTCATCAATCCTTTTGATGTAACATTTGATTCCAAAAACTTTGAAGTTTCTTACAGTAGGAGTCTTACCATACCAAATTTCATGTGGATTTTGAGTGTTGTTTACTCGAACATTTGCTTGGTTGAGAATAGTGACAGCGGCGAATGCAGCTTCACCCCAAAAGGTTGTAGGAGTTCCAGATTCATCTAGCATATCACGAGCCATTTGTTGAATAGTTCTATTCATCCTTTCTACTAATTCATTTTTCTGAGGAGTCCTTGTGGTGGAGAACTACCTTTTTATTCCATGTTGTTCACAAAAGTCAAAGAATTCATCTAAGGTAAATTCCCCTCCTTGATCAGATCTGAGGCATTTGATTTTGTGATCTAATTCATTTTTAGCCAAAGCTTTGAAGGCTTTGACCTTTTCAAATGCTTCATATTTATGGTTTAGAAGAACTATCCAACACATTATGGAAAAATCATCAATGAACAATATAAAGTATTCTTCTCCACGAGGTGCTTTTTCCTTGATGGTCCACATAAATCAGTATGAACAAGTTTAAGAAGCTTACTAGTTAATCCTTCATTTTTGATGAAGTGAGATATATTTTGCTTACTGAATTGACATGATTTGCATATAGTATTTCTAGGAATGTTGATATCTAAAAGATCACGAACAACCTAGAATCTGCATGCTTTTCTTATTTGAGAAAATCTTGGAAGTCCCAATCCTCTGTGCCATAGCCAGTTTTCATCATTTTTGCTTAGATAGAACTGTTGTTGTCCTCCCTTGAGCATGTATAAGTTGTTTTGAGTTCTTGTACCTTTGATCATGGTTTCTCGTGTATCAACCTCATGAACAACAAATCCATTTGATCGAAACACTACTTCATTTCCTTGATTACACATTTGACTCACACTCGGCAGGTTATGCTTTAAGCCATCAACATACACAACATTCTGAGCTTTAACTTTCTATTCCAATAAAACAGAGTCTTTCCCTTTTATTATAGCAGGAGTGTCATTTCCAAATGAGACACTCTTTTCCTTTTCTAAGGCATTATATGAGTGTATTTTTTCATTGTAACTTGTCATGTGTTTTGAGAATCCATTGTCGATGTACCACTGGTTTTCTTGTCCTTCTACATATAAGGTTATACCAAATATTTGTATTTGTGGTTCTTTCTTTCTCCATATTTTGGGATTTGATGGAGTTTGCACCTTTTGAGATATTTGCCAAAATTTACTCTTGCATTCAGATTCTTCATGGCCAAAGCTGTTACAGATTGAGCATTCTATTTCATTTTCAAGAAGAGAAAAGTTATTATAGGAAATTTTCTTCATCCCTGTCACATTCCTTCGATTTCGTGCTTCTCTAGTCATGATGGTTTTGTAAGAAACACATTGAGCAACTTTATGTCCAAAATTATGACATGAGAAACATTGACCATTAAAAACGTTCCTGCAATTATCGAATCTATTGACCTAGCGATTGTAGTTTCTATTGATATTCATCTTTGAAGCAAATTGAGAATGATTTACCTGAGGCTAGTTGTGGCTTATGTTCATCATTGAAGTAAATTGAGCCCGATTTACCTGGTGATCTGCTTTATGCCTTTACTGACGATTGTCAATTTTTCCACTTCTCTTTCCTCCATCAAGATAGCTTTTAGTGGAGGTTGATGGCTTTTGTCATTGAGATGCTTCTTTAGTATATCCAAGTCTTGTATTTATCAGAGGATAACGCTGCAATTTGATAATTTCATTTAAGGTTTATGATCCTTTAGCAAATCTACGATTGAGAGCTTTTGTTTTCTCAAGATACTTTCTTAGACCCACAATTTCACATTCTAGTTTTACATTATGTTCTTCGCTTTCAGCAAGTTGGTATGTCAAGGTATCTATAATCGTATTCTTTTCTTCTAAATAGATTTTGAGTTTAGAGATTTCTTCATAATGGTCATCTTCATCTAAATCATCCAAGAAATCATCATCTTCATAAGCCATCAAAAGTCTATAATCATTACTATTTTCATCTTCATCACTATTTGATAAACCATCGCTATCTTCATAAGTATAGTAGCACTTTTTACTTAGACTTTGTTTCTTATTCCATTTTGTAGATTCCTTTCCTTTATCATTTTTATCTTCATGAGGAAATTTGGTAGCATAATGACCGACTCTACCATAGGCAAAACATTTGAAAGGTAGTTTACCTCTGAATCCTCTGGAACCTCGTTGAAGCTTCTTCACAAAGTTTACTTCATCGTCTTCTTCTGAAATATGTCCTGATTCATTGAGTTCTTATTTTAATTTTTCTAAAGCTTTAAATGCGGCTTCTCTCATATCTGATAGGCCTCCTTTTCTCATCTCAAAGGAAATTAATATTCCGTGAAGTTATGTCATAGTAATATTCTATATATCCTGCTTTTCTTCTATGGCAAATACTTTTCATTCAAATTTACCAGACAAGGATCTTAAAACTTTTTCAACTAAGGTAACTTCCTTTATCTCTTCACACAAATTCTTCATGCAATTGACAACCTCATCTATACGTAAGAAGTAACTAGCTATACTTTCATCGTTGTTCATCTTGAGAGTTTCATATTGAAATCTGAGAGTTTGTGGTTTAGCACATTTTACCTGACAATCTCCTTCGTAGCTTAGAACGATTTTGTCGCATATTCCTTCGGGTGATTTAAGCTACATAACTTTCACAAACTCTGATTGCGACAGAATTCCCAATAATGTATTGACAACCTTGGCATTGGTTTCATATTTCTTTTTACCTATTGTATCTGTAAGAATTGCTGATGGAAATGTATATCCTCCTTCCATGATTTCCCAGACATCTATTCCAAGTGATTGAAGATAGGTTGTGGTTCTTACATTCCAATAAACAAAGTTTCTCCCATCAAATATTGGTGGTTTGAAGGATTCCTCGCTTTCTTGATTACTCATGATGTTGGATCTTCCTTCAAGCGATCAAGCTTCTTCTGAAGGACCTACTCGGATACCAATTGTTGGAAATAATACTGAGAGGGGGGGTCAATCAGTATTATCAGATCAATAATTTATTTTTCAAAACTGATTTGTATATGTTACTTTAGTTTAGTGAACTAGCGTGTACATACAACTGTACTTAATGCAACTGGCATATATGCAGAGATCTTTTGACTTACCCAAATTATCATGCATTGAACTTTAACCAGTATATCAGGAATTCATTATACAATGTAGTAAAAATAGAATAAACCTCACACATAAGAAACACACATGAACACCAAGATATAAGGTGGAAAACCAATGTGGGTGAAAACCACCTGTTGCTGTCATCTCTGTCTTCTTTTAACAATAACAAAATTCAGTTTACAAATTTCCTACTAGTGCAAGCTTATACCAGTACACAGGCTTCTACTTGTAGAAGGATACAACCTTCTCTCATTCTCTAGCTTCTACTGGAAAGGAACTACAACCCCTTAGCTCTTGTACTAGCTGATATGTTTACTACTACGTAGGTGCCGACCTACAGAAGGCTACAACCTTCTCTTTTCTTCCAGGGACCATATTTTATAAATTTTCAGAATGTATCCATCAATAACATTATTCAATCAACAAATATGTTTGCATAAACCAATTTCCTTTTGAACCAACAACACCAAATCAATTAATCACTTTGACAACCCATCACTCTGATCATTCGGAATGCTGTCACCAGAATAAAATAACCAGAACCCAAGCCAAAACCCAGAACATTGCAATAGCAGACAGAAGCAACTAAAACATATTTTATAAGCCATACGCTACTTTCATGTGTCGAACCTGCATGCATAAGTGCTTTCCTCAAATCGAACCAGCGTAGAGATCTACAAATCAAATTTAGGTTGTATATGTTGCTTTGATCTACAGAACCAACGTGTATACACTTCTTTTCTAAAGTGAACCTACGTACATATTTGTAAATGATGATTTAAACATTATAACTATTCCAGACTTTAGTTGTACCCAGATCATCATATTTACAGACTACAACATGCACGAGTTATTTAGATATATGATCAAATCACATAAAGATAGTTCACTTCAAGCCTCAAGTTCCTGATACATTATTAGATATTATCCTTTATCAAATGCTAGGGTTCATCCCTGGATTACATTAAGCACAACACCGTAATCCAATAACCTACATATTAGATCTCACACTTCATTAGTTATTCGATACTTGCACCCCTTGGCCTAATGATCTTCTCCTCCTTTTATAGTTTTAGGCCTTTCTCAATACCATGGACTAAAACCACTTAGGACCAATACCTTGGACCAAATACCTTGGGTCAATACCTCAAACTAGATACCTTGGACCAATACCATGGACCAAAAGCTTAGTTTTTTAAGGTATACACACTTTTCCTTCTGTGAAAGTGCATGTGTACATATACGCAACTTGTATATAGTAAACCTGCATGTATACGCAACTTGGTCAATGGAGAACCTGCGTATACCTCTCTTTCTTCATTTTGTAAAGACTAATATGCAATTATTTTCTATTTACCTGCTATACTGTGATCTTTCATCTGAGTGTGTTGCCTTCTAAACTGAATCCTTGAATTTGCCCTGCATTTCATCACATCTGTAAACACTGCTGTCATGAGTTGTTCTCCTACAAGTGGGTTTCCATCAAGTACAAAACATACATCATAATACCAACATTCGTCTCAAGTATATAGGCCAAATCCCTCTTATGCTTGACCATAAAAGGCTCACTAGCTATCAATAATAGATAGTCAACATATAAAACCAAAAATCAAGATATACCTTGGACCACTTTTCAAGTTCGAATTGGCACATCTTATAGGCTTCACTAGTTAACTATTAATTTGGACATCCCAAGCTCAAGGATATTGTACCAAATGAGACAATGCTTTCTTCTCATAGAACTCTCCATCATTTGCTCCATATTTGTAGGTCCACCAACTCTTGGTTTTCTTCTAGTCTTGTGTAGCATTTTTGATTTTGTATCCTTCATGCTCAATTTCGCCCATATACCTTCTTCCATGCAGTTGGGAGGCTTATAACCACACCCTTAAGAATTTATCCTAGCGATGTTCAAAATATAGCAAGGAATGACTTATTTGACTTGATCCTTAGTCAAATATTTCAATTTGAAATAAATCTCATATAATCGTGAGTTATTTGTCTATGCACATGTGTGATGTGGCCTATCATTGATTTATTTTTAGTTAATTTGAGTTAGATGGTTTTTAGTGAGAAGTGGACTAGTTGATGGAAAAAATTCGCTATATAGTGAAGTTAACTCTAGCGTCTATTAGTTAGCTAATCTCTAGTTCATGAATAAATATACTAATGAGTTTAGTGGAGTTGTGACGTTATGTTAACTTGACTTACTCTCATTGAACTAGTTGCAACTACTAAAAATTTCCCTAGTAGGTCATGCAATTCAATTTTCCTATTGAGATTAAATGAACGCATAAATTCTATTCATTATGGTACCTAGGGTTTTGTGGGTATAGGTTGAGAAGCAAGCAAATAAATTCTCTTGGGAAGTTCAAAAGGAAGTACAAGAAATTCCTATTTTTTGGGGGCAAAATTACAGTAGAAAACAATTTCTCTTAGCAAACATTATTTTCCTAGGTATTGGGCAAGCCTTGAGAGAGAGTTGAGAGAGAGTTGATTAGATCATATTTCGTAGTTGGTTTAATAATAGAAATAGGGGATTTTTGAAGTTGGGTTCCCTAGATAAATTTTATGTTCTATGTGTGATTTTGTTTCTATTCATTGTTTTCTTTATATAGTTTTTTGGTAGACAAATCTTATGTCTTTTGTGATTAGTTTTCTCTCATTAGTAGTCGCAAGGTTTGAAGGATTTTCTACATTGCATCAGAGCTAAAAAAAATATTGATATCGAGTTTGTTGGTCATATTAAAAGAGTATTGGAGAGAATACCAGTTAGTGCAAGAATTCTACAAGTCTAGGAATCATGTCATCCTATGGCTTGAGGATAGAGCTTGACCAAGAAGGGACTTCAAACTTTTTTGTATGGAAGGACATAATGGAGGTTTTGTTACATGATAATGGGATTTTGGAATACGTGAATATTGATGTTCCTAAGCCTCCTACATCAGATGCACACAATTGACTCAATAGAAGAAGGATACTGCGAAAGCTAAGAGGATTATCCTAGAAGGATTTTGAGACAATATTGATCCAAAATTGCACGGGAAGGATACAAAATTCCAGATGTGGAAGGCCCTTACTATTCATTTTGAAAGCAATAGTGATGCCATTAAACTTGCTTTGAATGAAAAATTAAGGAACATTTGAATGGGAAAGAATGAGCCCATTGTTACATATCTATTTAGGTTTCATCAAGTGAGGGATGAACTTGGAGCTCTTAGAGAGAGAGTTCCACCAACATATCCTGTGAGCGTTCCTCTTGGGCTGCGTAAATGTTAGCATAGCTTCGATGATGCAATGAATGGTAGAGATAAGCTCCTTGATTGCGAGAGACTGTGGTTAGATCTTGGGTAGGAAGAGATAAGGAGGAACACAAGGGATGGAGTCTTAGATAGGACAAAATACGAGGGGAAATTTTCTTTAGTTGGAAAAGGGAAGAAAACCAAAGGAAATATCGCCCAAGGAAAAACCGAGTCTAGTCAGAATGGAGGCAAGGAAAGAATGATGTTATAAAGAAAGTGTCTTCATTGTCATGAGTTTGGAAATTATGCAACAAAATGTCAAAACATGAAATCTAACAAGCTTACAGTAGTGGTATGAGTACAAGTAGTCTCTTCTCAGTTTGAATTGGGCTTATCCTTGATAGCTCACATTGAAATCTCACTATGAGGTAATGTGCAATATAGTGACTCAGAGCTTCATTCCACATGACAAGGAACACAAATCTCTTAATAATCTTCGAGGAGGAAGTCACAGAATTCCATATCAAGCTTGGAGATGATGGAAAATAATTGACCGAAGGAGTTTTTATAGGGATATTTAAGAGGTATTTCACTTCCCTTCTCCATCTGAACAATGTGATGTATGTTTTAGGATTGAAGAAAAACCTTGTCTTAGTAGCAACCATTAAAGACAATGGGTCTGGTGTTGTATTCATCAAAGGGAAGGCCTACCTCAATCATTCTACCTCAGTTCAATGCAAAAAGATTTGGGTCAAGATCGAGAGCCTATACAAATTGGAAGTTGATGTGTGTGAAGCTTTGAGCAACAAGGAAGAGAGTTCCCATAGTAGAGATGTGGTGGTTGAGTGAGAGTAGGATAGAGATCTCAAGATGGAGCCTCAAATATTATCTCAGTTTCAGTCTTATCTAGTTGGTAGTTTGGTTGATCAGTAGGAAAATGATGAGGAACATAGCCGAGGGTGAGTCGAGGAAACCACTCAGTAAAATATTTCTACTATATGAAAAGTTCCAGCCAAGTGGGAAAAGGATTTGGTTAAGCGATCTCAGAAGAGATTTGATTCCCCAACACCAAGATGCATAAAACCAGATATGTAGGGTACATGACCCTTTCTAATTCAGAGGGAGTAGCTAAAGCAATAGATAACTTGGTAAATCTGAAGGAATATATAGGTGGATGAGGTTCTTCCAAGAAACCCTTTCTCACTAAGAGCGAGTGTTGAAAATGTAGAAAGGAATGGCTTCCTTAAATTGTTCCTTAGTCAAAGATGCCAATTTTATTTTGATCTCATAGATTCTTGAGTTAGTTGTTAGTTAACAAGTGTGATGTGGCCTATCACTGGGTTATTGTCAGCGAATTTGACTTATATGGATTTTAGTGAGTTGTGGACTAGTTGATAGATAAAATTATATATCTAGTTCAGATAACTCTAGTTTATGTCATTTAACTGATATCTAGTTCAATAATAGAGAAACTTATGAGTTTAGTTGAGTATTTTACTTTCTGTTAACTCAACTTACTCTCTGTTAACTAGTTGTAACTGCTAAAATTACCTTGAGTAGGTCATGCAATTCGAATTGCCTATTGAGATTGAGTGAAAGCACAAATTGTATTTATGATGGTACAAAAGCATAATTGGGCAGATCTTGAGAAAGAATAAGATCAATTGTATTGTGAATTTTTGAAAGGAAATAAGGGAAATTACTTTTTTAGGTGAAAAATCGCAGCAGGAAATAATATCTCTTAGTGGGTCTTATTTTCCTAGGTCTCAGGCAAGTCGTGAGAAAGAGTTTATTTGTATTGCATGGAGCTTCAAGCTTGAAGAAAATTCTACATAATAAATCATATTTCACAATTGATTTGATACAAGCAAGAAGGGTTTTCCCTAGTTGGGTTCCCGACATAAATTTTGTGATCTATATGTGATTGTGTTTCTATTCATTGTTTTCTTTCTGCAATTTTTTTGTATAAAAACCTTGGGTATTTTGAGATGAGTTTTCTCTCATTAGCAATTGTAAGGTTTCAAGGATTTTCTAGAAGTATTTATGACTTGGACTAGTGTAGGTTTTAACCATGTACTACAACTACCTACAAACAAATTATTAAAAGGACAAAATAAACAATCACGAGAACATAAAACATAAAACATATATACACAGATATTTTCCCTTGGACCCCAAAACTGGAACTACCGGACTGATTTTTCATTATATTCCTTTGAATGTTACAATACATATATATACATGTTGAGGCATCCATAAACCCCAATCCATTAACCCTGGGTTAGAACAGAATTGTAGTTCCCTTAACCAGATCTACAAGATACCATGGGTAGAAAACCATCACACCGAAAACCTTGTGCAAAACCCATGCACAAAACCATAATATGTCTACCCATCTAATATATGGTCGAAAAAAAATAAATATTCTCAGGGCACTGTCATGGACCCCGTAGAGGGGGCTATTACCCTCCACAAACCCCTTGACAGGGGGGTTGTTGCACCCCCTATGACCCCCCGCTATTCCCAGTGCAATGAAGGGGTGTCTACCCCCCTCCCCTCTAACCCCTCAGATACGCGCGTGGGGATATTTATGGAAGCAATATAACACACACCCAACAACTAGGAGAAAGTTTCTCTACACAAATTAGAACTTGCCAAAATTTCTCGAATAACATCAGATGGTTATTGTTTCCTAAAATCATTCTTTCAGTAGTCAAGTGCCTTATTTTCAATTAATAATAGTTCTAAAAATCTCATGAAGAGTGTCTCCCTATAAATGAGAAGCCTCTTCAATCACCATCGTTCATGAAATCAAGTTGTCTATCATAATATTGTCATGGTAAAACAAAGCTTTTAGATCACAAGCTATATCAGGTTATCAGACATATATCACCAGAAGTGATCATCAGTTGCTTCATGATACCATATGAACATGTAATCAAACATTCATCAATGGTTAGTGTCATATAAGTTTATATTCATGCTTAAAGGATCATAATCACAACATCAAGTCAAAGCATCCAATTTTACTACTTTTCATATTTACTCAGCTTAAAAAAACCTTACCGAGGTCAATAAGAGTATTAATATTATTATCACACTTTAATTATGCTTATCACAAGCATTAACAATAGTATTGAGTTAACATATCTCAAATTCAATGTCTATAGTTAACTTTAGTAAATCCACCATGTATTTCCAAATATCAAGGGAATGCATATGTCACATGTACAAGAAATAAAACTTACTTTCATATGCATGCATGAGTCATTTACGAAGGTGATTTTCTTTTCATGTCTTAGGGCTTAACAAACCATCCAACATTTCAGCTTAGTCACAACACTGAAACAATACACTATAGATATCTTAAAGTATTCAGATACCTATGGAACTTGTAGCTCATACTTGTATATCATAAGTTTTGGATGCTACTTTGAAAAATTTCAAAGTTTTTCCTTAGGAACTTCTTTCCTTTTTAAGAAAAAACCCTTCACTTCCTACAATAGCTCTCTTTTCTCAAATATTAGATGATCCTCAAGAAGGATCTTGTTTTCACACCTCATCTAGAGGTTACAAGTATTCACATACTCAAATATTAATGTAGGAAGTGTAAGAAAAACAATAAATCTAACAAGGAAATAACATAAATATAAATGGCACTTATCTTTCACTAGAAGTGATCATCTCCCTCTTGAACCAACCTTCAACAATCATTACTATCTATTTTCCATGTAACATTATTTCCTTTAATATATTTCATTTAACTTCATCAACAACCAAGCTTAATTGACATTGTCCCATCTAGGGTTACATAAAACCTTTCACAAGTGATAAGATATCTTCACAATAATCCTGCTAGGGTTCCTAGATTCCATAACTCAAACATTTGGCATAATCAATGGTTTCTTCCAAACCGTAAGCTCGTAATATTCATTAAACCCTAATAAATATATTACCTATCATTTCCTTCAAACCCTATCCTTCATTTAGGTATACTCCCTATTACATTGCTTCCATTCATGATGTCTTCATAGGGGTAATCTTGAATGACTTTTCTTCACCCCAACTCTGATACCACACCATTTTTTCTTAGGGCTATACTTTTCATTGCTCTATATGATTGCATCTCATTGTTTACACATTGGAATCACCACACAACATTATAACATTATTAAAAAACATATGCAATTATATAGAAAGAATAATATTATCAACAAATGAGTGGAACATAAAGCAATAATAGAAGAAAATCATTCTCACATAGAGACACAAGGGGGGAACCACTTTCAAATTCTTCTAATTAGATTGTCATTGAATGTTCCAGAAAAGGGAGAGTACAATTATCTATGTCTCTAGCAACAAGATTATCCATAAAATCAACTAAAAAACATCCAAGAGATGAACCCAATAATTCTAATAATAAAAACCTTGATTCATAAACCCACGGTCAACTGTAATCAATTGTCAGAATCTTGGGTCAATTATGGTCAATTTTCAAAATCAAACCCTAGGCTCCCACTGCATGGAGAGAGAGATGTGCATGTGGCTGAAACCCCCCAACCGTAGTCATAGGCTTTCATGCCCATAGTTGCAACCAAAAATATCCTATAACATCCCTACAACTGAGAACAAAAACACTAATCCCACGTGTGAGCTACAGACCTTGCAATTGCATACTTGTACAGACCAATCTCTGCAAACCACTTTAGACTTGTGTGAGCCAAACCAAAAAAAATAGAATGATGATGATGATGATCAAATGACAATCACTTTTCTTGTATTTATAGTCATCCATGGGTGTCCAATTTCCTTTTGGGCTGACCTATCCTTGTTTTTGACATGTGGGTTTCCATATTAAAATATATTTTTCCATAACCAGATTAAACTCTTCCAAGGGCTAGGAGGGGTATTTCTTAATGAGGAATACTGTCCAAAGAATAGAATTTATCATGAGCTGCCAAAAATTAACAATTTACAAGAGACAAGGAATCACAATATAGAGAGCACTGTGAATAAGACTATTTTAGAAAATTTAAAAGAATCAAGATTTGGCGATATTGAAGATTGTAATTCAGAATTTGAAATTTTGGCCACTTGAACACATAACATAATCAATGAATATTTATTAAAATATTGCACATGTGGATTGAAAGAACTCTTTAAACATGATATTTTCTGAAACATCCAAAAATTGTTATGGAATCTATTCAATTTTCTTATCATATTCAAGAAAATCTACAAAAAGGTCTACCCTTAGAGCATAGACAAAAGGGAAAGATTTATTTTGGCTTCATAATACAACTCAACCTCAACCTAATAGAATATAATAGAAGTAAATGGAGGAAATAATATAAAAAAAATACTATTCATTGGTTGTAACGACAAATGGTAAAAAATGCATAAATTTCAAGAAACAAAATTGTTAAGTTAGAAAATAATCATGAAGAGGAAATAGATGAACGTAAATAAGGAAGTGAGGAAGAAATTTTCAACTTAAAAGAGAAGGAAATATAGATGGAAATTATACACAACATTGATTCACATAGGTGTGAGATATTTTTTCATGGATTAATAGGTTTTTTAACTCCAATGTGACCATGGAGAATGATGGTTACATTAAAAATAAAAGATTCATAGTTCTTGTTGACTTTGGTAGTACCCATAAATTTTTAATAAAAAATTGGTGGAGCACCTCAATTATTTTGTATATCCAGTGAAAAAATTTCAAGCTTTAGTTGTCATTGGAGGAAGTATTGATTGTGTAGGAAATTTCCACAACATCAAAATTACTAAGGGGGGAATAAAAATTGTAAAGTTCAATGTATGCCATTCTGACTAGAGGCATAATTCTTTTTAAGGAATTCAATGATTTAGAAAATTTGGTACAATTTCTCCAAACTATAATGAATTATTCATGACATTTGAATTGGAAGGAGTTCAATATGATATCAAAGGGTTAAAATCTAGACCTTTTTAAGGCATCAAATCTCATAGAATCAAAAATATCCTATAAAGGGCAGCAATGGAGTTATTGCTAGATTGTATTATATGGAAGTTAAGAAGGAAGATGAAAATATTCTCGATAAATTAAAAGACACATTGAAAACAAACTATAGAGTATTCTAGTTAATTCCTTAAAGTTCTACATCCATCTCAAAATCATGAACATCAAACTAAATTAATACTTGGAATGAGTCATAATAAAACTAACTATACATATTCTCATCAACAGGAAGGGGAGATTGAGAAAATGGTACAAGACATGATAGATTTAGGTGTTATTCAACATACTAGTAGTTCATTTCCAGCTCTTATATTTATTGTGAGGAAAAAATATAGTTCTTGGAGAGGGTGTGTTGATTATAGAGATCTAAACAAAATCACCACTGAGCATAAATTTTCCATCCAAATATTAATGGGATATATTAAGAGCTTCATGTAGTGGTTTGGTTTACAAAGCATGACCTTTGACTGGGATACCATGAAATCATCTTAAGGAAATAAGAGATTCCCAAAATAAGTTTTGGGAAACATGAAGGGCGATATGAATCCTTTCTCATTTCTTTTGCGTTCACTAAAAATTCTTCTACTTTTCAAACCCATCTTAATTTTTAATTTTTTTTCCATTTTCTTTGATGATATTTTTATCTATAGAAAACCATGTGAATAGAACATTAAACATGTGGATAAAGTTCTGCAATTTCTTGATAAAATACAAGTATAGGTTAAAGATCCAAATTTTCTTTGAGAAATAAGAGGTAGAGTATTTGACTCATATTGTTTCGAAATAAGGAGTTAAGGTTGACCCTTAGAAGATCCACACTATTACAAAATGGCCTCTTCCTTGGACCATCAAGAGTCTTAGAGGGTCCTTGAGACTTTCATGATATTACCAAAAATGTGTTAAGCAGAATGCATGCATTGTAGGTCCACGCACACCTCTATTGAATAAAAAAACATTTGTATGAAATGATGACTCAAATTTGGCATTCTTTCTATTAACCATTGTCATGACATTGATACCACTATTAGAAACACCTAATTTTGAGAAAACATTCATAGTGGATGTCATCCATCAACACAACAAATTGGAGAAATGTTGACACAAGAAGAGGGAAAATTAATTTATGAATTTAGACGATTCAAAGGAAAAGATTTAGTGAAATAAACATATGAAAAAGATATGGAAGAAATTCCACTTGTAAAAAAAAAAAAAAATATCTCATTTTGAGATGCTCTAAAGTCAATACGTATTACGATAGTCTAAAGAGCATTCTAGAGCAAATTTTGTCACCAAAAGAGAAAGAAATATGGGTAGAAAAACTACAAGGGTTTGATTTTGAAACAATATACAAGAAGGGGAAGGACAATATGGAAAAAAATCTGTTTCTAGAATAGAAGACACCTCAGTCATATATTTTTACACCTTATATCCCAATATAGCTAGAATAAGGCTGCCATCAATAACAAAATGACAATGTTACTATAAAAACATGTTATATAAATGATGGAATGAACTTCATGGAACATTGGGAGTAAAAAGGAGATATACCTTGGTATAATGTTGGGATATTTTTACTTCCTTAATAAAATTTGAAAGATGATATATTAAGGGAGTCCCATGAATATATAATGGTAGGACGTGCATGGTTCATTAAAACATATCAAATTATTAGAAAAAAAAAGAAAAAAAAATGAGAAAGGAATAAAGAGAAATATTAAAAAATAATAAGTTAATGTTAGGTATGCCAAAGAAATAAATGGGAGAAAATAGTATATCCAAGTATATTTCAGCCATTACACATACCCAATTAGAAAGGAAAATTAATATCAATGGACTTCCTTATAAGGTTACCAAAATCTAAAGGTAAAAATTCAATTTTTGTGGTTATCAATATATTAAAAAAATATGCACATTTTGTGAAATTCAGAGTACGTGCACAATAAGCCATGTGGAATAATTGTTAATGAAGGAAAGTCATAGACTTTAGGGTCTTCTTAAGGTAACATTATGTGACAAAGATCCAAAATTTGCAGGTAATTCTTAGGAAGAACCAAGGAATATGATTGGAACAATAGTAGCTATGAGTTTAGCATATCATTTACAATGTTAGAACATAAATAATTGATGAATTATCTATGGTGTTATTCTTCAAATAATCAACCTGAATGGATAAAGTGACCTCTTCTAGGATAATGGTGGTTTGATAGTACCGATTATACATGTACTAATATAACATCATTTGAGGCTCTTTATGGATATCTCGGTCCTAGTATCTCATATATTTTTTACAATATAAGTCCAAAGTACAAGAAACATAGTTACATATGGAAAATACGAAAGTTACTTTCAAAATTCTTAACTAAAACCTTCAAACGGTGTGAAAAAAGGATGACTTAGCAAGCATATCGTGAAAGGCAAATTGATGAGGTTGATTTGGATATTTATAAGACTAAAATCCTATAAACAATCTACACTCAAGAAAAAGAGAATCTTAAATTATCTCCAAAATTTCATGTACGCTTCAAGGTTAATCATAGGATTGGACAAGTGGTGTGTGAGTTAAATTTTCCTTTCCTTCACAGTCATAAGCTTATTCATGTATTTTTCCTAAAAAAGGTTGTGTAGCAATCAACACAAGTGTAGATAGAACTTTCAAAATTAAATGAAGAATGAAAGTTTGTTCTTGAACTAGAAATAGTTATGGATCAACATTCTCTATCCTTAGCAATCAAATCATTATGGAGCACCTAATCAAGTCGAAGAATATGAATTTAGAAGAACCTACATGGGAAAATGAGCATTGTGAAGAAACCCATCAAATACAAACTTTTATGGAAAAACTTTTTTAAATGAGAAGGTCTTTATTATGGTCCTTGGGCCCTGTATTAAGTCCCTGAGAAACATCCATTATTAGTTTAATTGTTATATTATGAGGTCAACTTGAACATTTCAAGGTCCTATTTTATTATAATTGTACTCTTTATCTCCTATATATATTAAGGAGACATAGTCCGACAAACAACAAATTTGTTTCTTGTACATTATATTGATTGTAAAAAAAAGTTTCCCCATTGATTGTAATAATTAGTATCTTATCAATTTTAAAATAAAATATTCATAACAATCTTTAGTTTTGATGTCTAATTTAAAATTGCCTTTGATTTATTAAGAGCTCAGTTTCTTATATACAATAAATGGAAAAATACAAAAGAGTCTCTTTCAAATAAATATTTATCTTAATTAATATAATTTTTTTTTAGTAATTATGACAAATGATCTAATTATTATTTATTTATTTATTTAATAAGATCAGAGCCAATTATAAATTTAACTATATATTGGATACAATAACTATTTAACTATGTATTGGATACAATAACTATCTATCCACAATAGTATGTTATCATCAAAATTTTACAAAATTCATCAAACTTAAATTCCCATAACATAATTTAATTCCCAAAATAACTTCAAACCTCTCACTGCAAAATATATTCATTTATACAACATTACAATACGAATTCAATTAATAACTAAATTACAATGAAAATTTTCCATTAAAACTTTCTAATTACCGATCAACAGTTAAATTAAATAAATTTCACTAACTCCACTTTTCACAAAACTAATTATCCACTGAAACAACCAACTCTGTTCCTTAATAGAGTATGCATTGAATATGTTCACT
Organism: Pinus taeda; assembly: GCA_000404065.3. Classification (NCBI taxonomy): domain Eukaryota; kingdom Viridiplantae; phylum Streptophyta; class Pinopsida; order Pinales; family Pinaceae; genus Pinus; species Pinus taeda. The sequence continues at coordinate 416,783 of APFE030055181.1, read as the reverse complement.
CATATACGCATTGGGTACCTGAGATGACCTTTTAGTACAAATTCAGTTCATATGAATAGCCGTGTAAATGAATAACTCGGTGCAGATGAATCTGGCTGACATTGTTCATAGGATGACATGACCTTTGATTTTCAGAAATTGGAAATGGCGGAAACGGTAAAGAAGTTTAAACCTCCGAGGCCTCTGGTGGAGTTCTCTCCAACCTGATGGTATGTGGAAGAATCGCTTGACTTGAATCAGTTATCTCCATATCTACAGGCATCGTGTTACAGTTTGACTCTGTGGCCTCAGCAACTGGAGCGCCTCTGGGATTTCTGTTTGGGCTAAAGAGATTCAGAAAATGTCTACACATAGGGCAGGAAAAGTGCGAGAAGAGCCATTTATCAATGCATTCCATGTGGAAGCCATGGTTGCAGTTGGGCAACACTCGCACCTTTTCTCCTTCTCCGAATTCGGTCAGGCAGATGAGCAATCACCGGTGAAGCCCTTAGAGGCAGATGTGTAAACAACAACGGGCAGTGTTTTGATGGCTGCCCTCCTCAATCCAGTCTTGACCAGCCGAATAGATTCCCCATCGAAAGAGTCGGTTCTCATTTCACTACTGTAGAAACGGATGCATGTGACCACCCAATTCATAGCGAGCGCGCAGATGAGAGCACAGAGCAAAGCTGCAAGAATGACAGTTATGTCGGAATCTGCCGTTCCGTCGTTGACATACCGCCAAGTGTGCTCATCTCCCACTGGGGGAGGTGCTGGACTAGAAACCATTAGCTTCCTACCCACTGACAACTGGAAGATTAAAACGGTCATTTTTCTGGATTCGACTTTAAATCCTCAACGAAGCTCTCTGCTCCCTGGAAATTGATGACTAAATAGTGTTGGGCACTGGGCAGTACAAAACAGAGCTTAACTGTAATTGCATCAAAATGATTAGTTCGAGCAGGAGGAAAAACATGATGGCCTGTCCGGGGCGGCTTCATCTATATTTAAACGCGAGTTTACAGTTGGAATGATGCCTTTTCAATGTTTAATATACTGCACTTGCAATTGCTTTTCTTCCTAGGTGTCAATCTTTATCAGAGCATCAAATTTGATTATATTCAAATCTACTATAATATCTGATGGATTTGATGATGATTCGGCGTGGTACTGTTAGATTGTTATTGTTGCTCAACTCTATCACTTAAAGATCTCCTTACGTCCTTTTGCAAACTAATGTGAATTTTTGTATCTTTCCCACTAGTCCGGAAGTGCATATCGTAATCAGAAAATGGAATTTTGTTACTAAATGGGAGCATAGCACAGTAGCTGGTTTGGCGTGCACATATGATTGTCGCGATTGGCAGGTAGAGTACCCACCGTGCTGGATGGCGTGCTTGGTGCGTAAGCAGTGCCCTCACCATCAGCGGTGCCTTTACCATCCATATAGATCGCTTACACTGGAGATCTATTTTGGGAAGATTTATGTAACTTCTTGTGTGGGGGTTAATGCGTAGGGATGGTATATTGGGAAGATTTATGTAACTTGTTGTGTGGGGGTTAATGCGTAGGGATGGTATATGTGCACTTTTGATTTAAGCAAGTAGGTTATTTAACAGTGGGTATATACAACCCGTATCATGTAGGTTTATTTTTGGATTTAAGCTAAGTAGAATATTTAATTGTGGGTATATACAATCCTTATTGATAATAGTGTATTCATACTCACATTCATTCTGATAGGTAGACAAAAGAAGGAACCATGGTAAAGTTCTTTATGATGGAGGGACTTGGGCATACTAAGATCAGTAGTGCCGTATTTGTGGGAATACGCCAGTATAGATCATTTTCAATACAGATCTAACATGAGTGGAGAGGGAGACATAATTTAAATGTTTTGTATAGTTATTTTTTTGTTTTGGTTTTTTTAATAAATTTATTTTGGTCAACATGAACAAAATTTCAACTTTATGACGGACATGCATGTTTACACATCATACTGCACTGGGCTGTAGAATTAGCCTCTTAGCTCAACCCTGTGGATTGTTTGTTTTGATTTTGATCTGAGACTAATCACCCACACAAGGTATTATTATGTATGCATGTTTTGACAATAATTGATATAGTTTAATCATGGGAACATGGGACAAAACCAAAAAGTCCAAGTAATGTTATGAGTTTGAAACTTTATTTGTTAGAAGGAAAATGCTTAAAATGGTATGGACATTGGTCTATGAGCCTCGGTCTATGCTTGATTCCCCCAAATTATATCGAAAGAATGAAATAAAGATTCCCCCAAATTATATCGAAAGAATGAAATAAAGAAATTATTTTAACGTTCACGACGCTAAAGATAGCTTATGGTACAGATTGTTTATTCATCTAATTGATGTATTGGGCCATTTTCCTGTGAAGCCTCACAATAAACAGTCACAACTTCTAGACAGATTATCCCAATAACTAACTGCTATAATATCTACATAACTTTTTCCCTCATCTTTGAAAAAAAATTCAAAAAATAATACTAAAAACATTAACCAAACTCCTAAAACAGGAACTAACTACCAATTTGGTAAACTGTTACAAGATTACAAATTTATAAATACATGCGAGTTTTACGGTATTAATCAACCTCAACGTATGGATCCATCAATAAGGCTGAGCATGACACGGTAACGAGGCGACAGATGTTTTCCTCCATTAAAAAGGTGGAATGTTGAAGTGCTCATTTTGTTATTCTAAGTACGAACTGCCTAGGAAAGGTATTAATTTTTTTTGTGTAACCATTGCAATTTGAGTCATATTAGATGAGGTGTAAAATTTGCTTTGTCATATGGGAAAATGTCATAGCCTTCTTGTGGAAGATATTTTAATGTGTGTAGTTGAATGAGATTGGATGGCTTCATCCAACATTTGAATTTAAAATATTTTGAGCAAAGCGTAAATTTTGATTGGTATACAACTTTGATTGGAATCTTGAAGCTCATATGCAGAGATTATATTTCCATTAATACATTTTATTGTGGATTTTTGGATAGAGATTTATCATTTTATTTAAACATTAAAATGTTATGGATAAAGTGTAGATTTTATTTTATGTTGCATGTAATGTCGATTTTACATTTTGATTAATGCGTTTTTAGTATAATATAGATTATTAAATGAGGAACTGTTAATATTTAAACTCTTAGATGCAATTTTATTATTTTATTTAAAAGTTCAAGTTAAAAGGTTTTGAGTATAGAGCAAATTTTATATAAATACAAAATTTCGTATAAGATTGAATCGTTTTGCAAAATTCAAATTGAGTGTTTAGATTATTTTATTCGAATATAACTTAAAATATTTAATATAAAATTTAAATTTATATAAAATATTTGGATATGAATTTAGTATAATGATATTTTAATTATATTTGTTAAGTGTTTAGAGAGATCAAATACTTGAAAATGGAAACTTTTTGTGAATGCAAAAATTTGAGAGATTTATACCTTAGTAGAATTATTCCTCTAGATTTTTAATAGATCTAGTGTTAAAATGAAATTCTATGTTAGTTTTCGAACAACACCCTAATAAAATGTTTTAACTATAATTTTTTAATTTCACTTATTTTGTATAATATATAAAATTATATTTTTGTTAATAATCTCTTTTTCTCCATAATTATTTTGATATTAATACTTCTTTAATATGTTACATGTCAACTCCGTACTAAACGTTGAAGCAATTACAAATTTCTATCATACCTTGAATTAAAAAGAACTTTTAATTTAATAAGAGCACACTCTCTATATATATGTATGTGATGTATGATGTGTGTAAGATATTAAATTTTTTTACTCAACATGCATTTTGAAATATTTGATTTATAACTCACATATTTAAATTCAAAAGAGTGAAGGGAACTCTACTTGAATGGTTAATGAGGCACAATACTTGCTAAGGTTTTGCAAATGGGGTAGCAAGCTAAGAAGGCTTGATTTTGGAGAAAAATCCACAGTTAAGCGCACTTCAGCCAAAGACAGTCTAGAATGGGCGACCTCCCGAGAAGTCCTGGTTACCAGGTGAAAGCTCCGAAAGTGATGATTAACACTGCGTGATTCATTTCACTAGTTTCAATCCGACTGGTTCACCCTTGTGAGCATCATTGAATGCAATGAGTGTTAGTGGACAAATCCAAAAAAATGATATCTAATATGATGCAATGCAGAAACCCCTACATATTTATATTCAAAAGAGTGAAGGGAACTCTACTTGAATGGTTCATGAGGCACAATACTTGCTAAGGTTTGGGAAATTGGGTAGCAAGCCAAGTGAGCTTGGTTATGGGGAAAAATCTATTGTTAAGCTCTCTTGAGCGGGATGGGTGACCTCCCGGGAAGTCCTTGTTACTGGGTGCAAGCCCTAGAAGTTGATGCAATGAGTGATAAGTGGTCTATTCAAAAATCATGAGAAATTAGTCAGTTGTGACTATCTCTCATGTAAATGGTGATATCTACGACGTTTTTTTTGGTTTTTTTTAAATGTTATATATAAAATCCATAGGAAGAATGTAATAAATTACACATCTCCCTCACAAGGGAAAGTGAAAATATAATATACAACTTAAGTGATAATAAAATATTTGTTATATTTTTAATTATTTCTCTTTTAAATGATATATGCTAATTTAATAAAGAATAAATTACAAAGTATGTAGTTAGAATAATATTATTTTTTACATGCCACTTGTCAACTCCATATTAAGCACTCATGAAATTACATATATCCTTGATGCTAAAAAGTAAATTAATTATTTTTACTTTCAACTACTTTATCTCTTTAATAAAGTTTAATGTAAAATTAAGGTGGATATCGATGCCTTTTATTTATCAATGACTTTTATTATTTGTTTTATGGATATTTTTTAATTTGTCAATGGAGGTATTATTTCATTATCTCACAACATCTCCCTGGTAGTAGGTTGTAGAGCAACACAAGGATTACTTAATTTTTAATAAACTGTGTTAAAATGTTTTAAACACCAAAAATTTGGTTTAAATATAATAGTTAACATTTAAATAACAAGTATTAAATATTTCTTGAAATTTACATCTAATTAAAAATATTATAATCGATTTTTTATACAAAATTTACATTTTACAAGCCCAAGGCACATGACTCTAGCAATCAATTTGACCCATATTAGTTTAGCATTGACCAATACAACTTATAATGTTTTACTTTGAAAATAAGGTATATCTTTTAATAAGATTGCAAAAATTAATTTTGGAACATCTTAGTGGACCATAAACTTGAAGGTCTTATTGTAGCCTTCGCTCCATGTCAATAACTACCTCATATTTTTTTGTAATAATTTTTGGATGCAATCACAATATTTATGCCATGAATCTTATATATTCGTGGAGTGATTTTTCATTGTTAAGGTTACTAGGAAAACCAACTAAAATTAAAATTTTTGAAAGTTAAGGAAGTGTTTGCATAAAAAATGGATAGTTGTAGAAATTTCTCTATGGATCAACTACCTCTGATACCATGTAGAAATTCTCATTCTAGATCACCCGATAATGCAATGTATCTAAAGAAAAATACTTGATCTACTTCTACAAACAAACTTGCAGAAGCTTAATTGATTTTGAGCAAGATCAACCAGAACACATATAACATAGAGAAGATTTAATCACATATGAAACATAGAAGAATACTCTAGGGAAAGCCTCAACTGAAAACCCCGCTATCTGTATTATCATACAGGTGGAAATATCTCAGGATTACATAAGTCTTTAGCTCTCAAGCTATCCAGCTCTTAGTACAATCCCTCACTGTTGCTCATAGATAGAATAGACAACACATATGCCTTCCTTCAGTCCTCCAAGCCTCCTATTTCCTTGCGTAGTTTCTCCTGGGTCCTCCAGCTGCAACCTGTGTGATTCTCACCTCACACACAACACTAACTTCTAAAATAACTACACAATCCTGAAGGAGATAATTCCTTCTGCATGGATGCATTTCCTTTATAGGAAAATTCCTCCAACTGATAGTACGCTGTCCCTTCCTTTAATCTCAACTGGGTCTCTATCTAAACTGACATGCATGAATTATTTATGCGAGAATATTTAGTTATCTGGAGAACGCTAGTTGCATGCATGCGTGCATTAATTGACTAAACTCACAATTAGTTCCTCCAACTATTTGGAACTAATTTAACTAGACTTAATTTAGTTAACTGAGCTAACTAATTACAACTCAAATACAACTCATCCTCATCTCCTTAATTAAGGGACAACATCCTCAATGAAAGGGATAATTGTTGCATGTCTTCACAAAGATTTCATGTTTGAATTTCTCCAACTAATTACCACAAGATGAATTAATTAATTATTTTTCAAAACTGAATTCGAATTTCATTTCTCAATTTTAATTCACGGACCAATTAAAATTGGAATCTATCCGGAAATGTTATTTATAGAAATGCTATTTTTAGCATTTCTATTTTTTTCTATTTCCAACAGAGTTGGAGTATATCCTAAAATGTTATTTATAGAAATGCTATTTTTAGCATTTCTATTTTTAGCATTTCTTGTTTCCATTTTCAACACGCTCTCAATAAGAAAGGAATTCAACTCGAACCTGATCTTGAAACTTTGGAATGTTTTGCATGCAACACTTCTCTCAAGTGTTGTTGCTCCACCAACTCTAGAAACAAAAAATATCCAACCTGAATTAGAATGATGCCTCTGTCATCAAAGTCTCTGACTGTTATTGCATTTGTCGAATGAAAACTTTGCACCTCTGTGCTCTTCAGTATCTGACTACTCTAGCCTTTGTCACTTTGATCTCTGACTGCATCAATCACACTAATTCCTCCTCTTGCATCCATGTTGTTGCTCGTCCTGTCTCCCAACACTGCATCCACACTGCACCTCCTCTAATAATGTTACATCGTGCTACCCACTACTGCACTGCAACTCAGTTACTGTGAAGTAAGTAACTGATATGCCAAATGACCTCCCTATTGGGCTAGAAACACCCTCTGATGCTTAAGCTCCCTCTGCCACTGACAAGTGCTCCCTCTCTAACCTCTGCGATGCTGCAACAACTCCCTGCATCTCACACCATTTCACACCTCTCTATGTCATCCTGCACTGGTGCAACACTCCTGTGTCTCTCGCATTGTTACAGCTTGCTAGCTCTATGTTGTCTTGGGACTCTTGCACTATAGCTCTCTCTGCCACTACATCCGCATCCGTCTCTACCCACTCAGCCAGTCATGCTACTCCTCATCAGGGCTCCTGTAGCAAGGTCTAATCAAAGAGATAGGGTACCTCAAGGATGCTACTCCTATTTCAGTCTTCTTAGGACTATGACTCCACATCGCCCCACCTCCCACTTGGAGATATGGCTGCATGTGATCCCTCAGCCCACTTGGCTCAAAATTCCCCCCTATTTGAGGGCTCTGCATGAGTGGATGCCTCCACTCAGTCTCCTCTCCGCTTCTCCAGTTGTGGCAACTCCACAACATCCTGAAGTTGCTTCAGAAATTGTGGTCCCTCCACAATTTTCTAAGACTTCTTCTAGCGCTACATGTTGAGAGGTAATGTACTCAATCACCATGTCCCCAACAGTTGTGTTGCTCCTCAAGGCACCATGTCCCCAACAGTTGTGTTGCTCCTCAAGGCTTTGCATGCATCTTGTACATCAAGTGCATACAAGTTCTTGTCTAGCACACCAATTTGTTTCATCTTTCCCGCTGTCATGATTTTTTTTGGAAAAATAGTTGATTTTAAATCAACGATATCTCCCTCATCTAAACTTTGATACAGCTGATTTTTTTTTTATGAATTTGGGTTTTTGTTTGCAAGTAATCCAAATTTGCTATTTGTTTCAGAAAAATTTTCTCAAAAATTTTCACAAAAATTTTCAGATCTGCTCTGAAAAATTGCGGCGCAATTTTATTTTATTTATTTATTTATTTTGTTTATTATTATTATATTATTATTATTATTATTTATTTTTTATACTTCGAATTCTCTTCTTCATATATTGTTCAGTACTTCGATCACCTTTGCTCTTATACCTTGTAGAAATTTTTCTATGGATTAGCTACCTCTGATACCATGTAGAAATTTTCACTATAAATCACGTGATAACGTAATGTAACTAAAGTAAAATACTTGATCTACTTCTACAAACAAAATTGCAGAAGCTTAATCGATTTTGAGCAAGATCAACTAGAACACATATAGTAGAGAAGAAGATTCAATCACACATGAAACACAGAAGAATACTCTGGGGAAAGCCTCAGCTAAAAACCCTGCTATATGGATTATCATACAAGTGGAAACATCTCAAGATTTCACAAAGCTTTAGCTCTCAGGCTATCCATCTCTCAGTACAATCCCTCACTACTACTCATAGACAAAATAGACAACACATATGGCTTCCTCCAGTCCTTCAAGCCTCCTATTTCCTTGAGCAGTTTCTCCTGGGTCCTCCAACTACAACCAGTGTGATTCTCACCTCACACACAACACTAACCTATGAAATAACTACACAATCCTGAAGGAGATAATTCCTTCTGCATGGATGCATTTCCTTTATAGGAAAATTCCTCCAACTGATAGTACATTGTCCCTTCCTTCAATCTCAACTGGGTCTCTATTTGAACTGACATGCATGAGTTATTTATGAGAGAATATTCAGTTATCTGGAGAATGCTAGTTGCATGCATGCATGCATTAACTGACTGAACTCACAATTAGTTCCTCAAACTATTTGGAACTAATTTAACTAGACTTAATTTAGTTAACTGAGCTAACTAATTACAACTCAAATACAACTCATCCTTATCTCCTTAATTAAGGGATAACTTCCTCAATTAAAGTGATAACTATTGCATGTCTTCAAAAAGGTTTCATGTTTGAATTTCTCCAACTAATTAACTCAAGATGAATTAATTAATTATTTTTCAAACAGTTGCTAGGATCGAATTCGAATTTCAATTCTCAATTTTAATTCATCGACCAATTAAAATTGGAATCTATCCTGAAATGTTATTTTTAGCATTTCTACTTTTTGCTATTTCCAACAGAGTTGGAGTATATCCTAAAATTCTATTTATAGCAATGCTATTTTTATCTTTTCTTGTTGCCATTTTCAACAATAGTAAAAAGAGATAAATAAATATACTTACTAGAAATTACTACACATCATTAGTTATGTGTTTTTTAGAACTTTAATAAGTGGGATTAAATATTTAAATGTGGAGAGTTGCTAGTGGTTAGGACACACTAAAATTTATGTAACACCTTGTCTCTTAGCTAGAAATTAATTTTTCCATTTCATATATTAATTCACAATTTATATGAAAGCATAATTTCCACTTAAGTGGTAGTGACTAAGCTTCCTTGGCAATATGATGCATTTATCTTCATGAAAAGAGGAACATTTTTTTTCCTATGCACCTTCTATTGGCTATCCAATAATTGACATAACTACATGGGAATAAATGTAGGTTAGAGTATGATTGTTATTACCTGTTAGACTGATAACATGCATGTTGGCCATTGCTTTTCATTTTTTGTGGTTGTTGAATCAGACTCTTTCTCAATGCAGAAGTTGCTAGCATATCAAATACTCATTAATCAAAGAACATATAACACATATAGACTGTTGAATATTAGCTTAATTTTTGTAGATATTATATCAAAAATTACAAATATACACTCTACATTCAAAGTCTCGATATAGAGAGTGAAACATTCAAGGGTTTTTATGAGATTATATGAAGAATTAAAAATATAGCCTACATATGCTTCATCTTCTAATTTATTCAATGATGAAATGTTTAACTACATTGAGGTACTCAAATGTAGATATGATGTTGCATAGAAGTTAGTTGGAGGGAGACCCTGACCCCAATGTAGAATGTAGTTGGTGTACTCACATAAATCCTTTTTTTATCAATTTTTTTATTTTTTGGAAATGTTATTTTCCAAGGATTGTTAGTTGAAATGATGTTTTAAAAGAAAAATGATATTTTTTGCAATAATGCAAATGACTTTCAAATTTTTTTCAAATAATATTATTTCTAAAAAGTTTTTTTTTTTAATAAATGTTTGTGAAGGATATTTTTTAGAATTTTTAATATGATAATTTACATGTTTAATAAGCTGAATATTTTTTTAAGGATTTTATCCTTTGCAATGTAGCATAAAATATTTGGTTTTGTTTCTAGAAAGTTGTTGGTTTATAATGGATCCAAGTATTTGTAATTTATTTCCATTTAAGATTACAAAGATTATATTTGATTGGCTTCATTTATCCGTGCTGATAAAATTTCGATTGGCTTGCAAAGAATGGGGTATTTTATTGGAAAAACCCATTTTTCTAACTTCTTATAATCGATCTGCCGATGAAGAATTTGAATTTATTTATTTTCCAGCTAGTATCGAGGATAGTTGCTTTGTTGGATCTTACCTTAGTGACAAAGGAAAAATATCTGGGTTGGTTTTTCCTTTTCTACAATCTTGATACATAATTCAATCTACAGTTGGATGGTTGATTCTGTTCATTACAGGTGAAATCTCTTTACATTGTAATAATTATTTCATAGTAAACCCTTTTACAAACATCTTTAGAAATCTTGGAAGTGTTACTGTTGGAGATTCGAGATTCTTCTCTTTGTTGGAGAAATTTAGTTCGTGGAAATATGATTGGGTTATGCTGAAACATGTATGAAAAACATGGAATTGCATTTTTTTTATTTGCGTGAATGTAGACATGGTTTGGATATGGACAAAACCTCCTTTAGGTTGCATGAGGCGCCAAAAGGAGGTTATCTTTCACAAGGGAATTTTTTTTTGGTTATATTTAGACAAAGATTATGATGATTACCCTTCTTATGGCTACACTATATATTTATTGGATGTTATAAGAAACTAGTGGGGTTTTTCGTTTGTACCTATCCATGACATATGTTGTATGGAATTAGGATTGTATGAGAAACAACTAGGTTTCCTTGTAAAAAATGGTTGAACGTTTGTTTGGTCGCTTCAAGAGATAGAAAATTTTGAATTTGGCCAAGCTATTATTGGAAAAAGCTTAGAATATTTTGAAGGTGACTGGGGGTTGAGTTGCATATTTCTTCCTACTACCACAAAGGATATGAATAGAAAATTCCAGGGATACATATTGTTTCTCTTAGTTGAAGGAAACGCACTTATGTTGGGTTATATGGAAGTGAAACTAAATCTATATGGTATGTGACGAGATTATGTACAACAAAAATTAGCGATGGTGTCTCCATCTCAAATAGATATAGGTTCCATGTGCATTCAGTTGAAGGTTTCAATGATGTTATTCAAAATGGAGATTTTTTCTCACTTTCTCCAAATACAGATTCTATTGGCGATATACCACTACTTCCCGTGCATAACCTGATTTAGCCTTTGAGGTTTCAAGAAGTTTTTTTATGGAAATTGTTGTTGATATCATGTTTGTTTAATACTTGCGGATATATTTTGGAGACTTCTATCATACGAATTTGGGTAATTTAATGAAAACAAAGCCATGTAAAATTTTCATATTTTTGATGGAGATTACTTGCATTGATATGCTACTTTTTTTATCAAACAATGTACTTTAAAGTTAATTTTTTAGGCATCTATGGATTGTATAGAGTGTTTTTCTATTTCTTATATCAAACTATGCAAATGATGGCTCTTTTTGTATTTTTAATAGGGAAGGCTGATAGTTTCTATTTAAACTTATTTAGTATTGAAATTTAGCTGAAGTATAAACTAAGTGAGCATAAAGAGTAGAACTTGTTGAAGGTGTAACAAAATATGTAATATTGAAAATAAAAATTTCAAACAAGAAGTGTAAATAAGGTATGAAGAAAAAATTGCAAAATAGAAAGGCAAAAAAAGGAAACTTACTGAACTTTGTTTAAATCCTTAGCACAAGCAACAATAAATTCGAATCAAAGTTGTTAATTTTTCATTAAAGTGATGAGAAAGGAAGTGAGAATGAGCTTCTGAGTTAGAAGAAAAGTGCTCTCTCAATGCTTTGTTGGTGTTTATCACAAAGAATCTAATGCACAAAAACTATATGAAGCACATGATAATAAAGTCTAATTGCTAACTCTGAGTTGAATATTGTTCTCAATGACATGCTCAATTTTACTTAAAAATGACACATAATTAAATACGAACAATTAGCAGGTGAACTTACATGCCATAATGAATGCCACAAGAGTTTGGATGAAACCTTGATAGAAAAAATAGGGCTTAAAGAGCCTTTTATGTGGACCACCTGTATATGAAGTTTCTAAGTGTTCTTGTTGATTCTTGATGTCTCCACTTCTATCCTCTATTATTGTATAGAGAATGTAGTGTGGGCCTTGACATAGTTTTTTCTTCTTCTAATTGTTAGGGTTGCTCAAGGCCCTTGTAGGAATGCTTAGTCAGCCCTGCATTCTAAGAAGACTAGGTATCTGTGGGTAGTGTCCTCACATTGGTGGTGTGCCACGAAAAGGTTGTGCATAGTGGCAGGAGCTACTTGCAGGCTCAAGAACGATGACACGTGTCAAGAGTGGTGTAACCTTTTCATGAGTTCACGCAAAACTAGTGGGGAACCATACTTGTTGGAGAACCTAAGCTGCCAAGCTGGGAAGTCGTCATCCAAGTTTGGGGACAACAGGTGAGACTGGAACACATTGAGGAATCTAGCACCAAATCTGAGGATGAGTAGAACCAAAGAACATCTCAAGTAACCAATGTTGTTCGTACAAAGTAGTGGCATAAACTTGGAGGTATGTAGGACCTTTAAGGTAGAGCCACGGTCTATGAAACCTGGTCAAGATAATCAATGTAGAGCTGAGACCTATTTGCACAGAAACCATAAAGGACTTCCTATAATGAATTGGAGATGTAAAGGAAGTGATCCCTTGGTCTATTCATGGTGAGGTTAGAGAGGCACTTTGATGCAGTACAGGGAGGAGTAATCTAAACTTACAACGTAGATTGTGTACACCGTATCCTACAATCCATGAGTGGTTACTAAGATGGCACAGGGAAATGGTTGGTCAGAAAATGAGCCTATGTGTGGTGACCCCAGGCTGATTGCTGAGATCAAACAGTGTAGTGTTTGGTTAGAAGCTGACTGCTTTTGAAGTGAGCCTATGAAGCTTAGGTTAGAGATCGGGAGTAAATATGAGCGTGGAAGAATATTGGCACTAAATAAGGAAACCCACCCTAACGCTACTGAAGGATGGAGATCAACATATTGGAAGGTCAAGTACTAAACTAGGTCAAGGAAGTTGGGTTCTGGTGAGGGGGTTTATCGAGGACTGTATCTATGAGAAGTCATGATATAATTTATTTATTTATTTATTTTTGTATTTACTTGCATTGATCTACTATTTTTCATCTCAAATAGTGTACTTCAATGCCATTTTTTGCAATGTATTTTTGGATTGTATACCATATTTTTTTGTTTCTTATATAAGACTACAAAAGTGGTTGTTATTTGTGTATTGCAGTATTTGAGATATTAATTATATATATGTACACTTTTGTAATATGGAAGGATGATTTTTAGTATTTTAAGCTATTTAGTATTCAAAGTTACTTCATGTATAAAGTTAGTGTGCATAAACACTTAAAATTCTTGAATATATGACATCATATATACGTTTGAAAAAAGAAATTATAAAAGAATTAAAATTTGTTGTAGAAATGTTAAGCAAAGGAACAGGAAAGTTTACATTGAAAAGAGCTTATTCGTCTGGTTCACGTGAGAGAGGAAACGAATATAAATGTCAATGGTATTGGAAGATAAGGATGCAGTAAATGCATGGAGAAGAGTAATGTATCAAGAAATGAAAAGAGCTTCAATAAATCATCAACATGATGAAGTTTACAATCTTAAGTATGGGAATATGAGTAGTATCAAGGGGAAAATATTTGCTTGATATGTTCATTTACATGAATGTTAAAGATGTTGAAATTTTTTTACTGAGTGAATTTTTTCTAACTGTAGTGTTCTTTGGAAACATTTTGTTTACAAAGAAAGTGTTCATGTAGGTGAGAAACAAGGGTCCTCCATAAACAAAGTAAGAAATGGATTATTGTAACATGGCCACAATGATGGCAATAAACAATTTGTAACATTTAATTTATTTCATGGTAGAAATGTGATTGCTGACATGGTAAGTAATTTCATTCATTCTTGGAGGCCATCTATGGTCAAGAATTCCTTCTAGCAACTATATAGTGAATATCATCACTCCTTCAAAAAAAAATGGTGCTCAGTCTCTTGGAAGAGGAAAAGTTCTCGATGTCTTTTTTGTTTTCTTAGTATTGTCACATGTGAATATAATATATTAATTATTCTATGTTTTTCTTGGTTCATTCCTTTGTGAAAGATAATTTTCGAAGGAATATTGATGCAGAAATAGAGGTAGATGCAACAGAGCCTCTTTCCATTCTTGAAGTTGAACCTTTAACATTTGATGTTTTTGTTGATAGTAGTATGCTAGTTGGGATGTTTGAAAATTTGTGACATCAAATTGTGGATGTAAAAACAAGAATTTCTAGAAGTTAGTGTATACACAATATTATTATTGGTAGACAATATATGCAAAGTTACCCTTGTCGTACAAGACAAGTTTTGTAAGTGGATCTATTTTCGAGGGATATGTGCATTTCAATACATATCTGGAAATTTCTCAATGCATATTTTATTTCATATTTTTTTTAGAGAAATATTTGAGTGAATAGTGGTTGAGAAATAAATTCAAAACCAAGACAACCTTTATAGATTGGTCAAGTTAAACCTGGATGGTGTAATCAGAAAGAAAATTTATGCCTTTTGTCTATTAAAATTACTGCAGACTTCAAAAAAATTAAGTTGCCATTTTTTATATGTTTCATTTTGGAATTATGATTATAGTTTATGTAAACAGAATGAACCCAACTGTAACCAGTATAGAAGAATTTACTCCCATAAATTTATGGAAATAAATGTTTAAGCCAATGCTCCAATCCAACAAGTTATTTCACATCATCCTCAATGTGGATTGTTGTCTTTGATAGAAAATGATAGTGGTCTTCATTGTTCTAGCAGAGAGATGAATGAGTTGCATAAAGCATTTTGGTGCATGACTAAGAACTTATTTGTTATAGAAATGTGCCACATTTTTAATGAATTTTATCCTAGTATACAAGTTATGATATGGCATGAAGGTCCCATTTATAAAATATGTAAGAGTGAGAGAGGTGTTCACCATTTATCTCTCTTTAGTAACATGGATCCTAGTGAGCAACCTAAGGTTCTAAGCATTTTGATGCAAGTTGAAGAAATGCTGATAGCACAAGTGAATCCAATATTGCAAGTTACATATTGTCATGGTGTCCAATATAAATATAGTAGATATATATTTGATTGCAAAGAAGCTTCCACAACATGTAGAACAACTCAATTTTTTTATTGTTAGAAGATGTGGTGTTGAGCCAAAATATTATGAATGTTATGTGAAGAGACACATTCATTTACAAAATTCAGTTGGATAAATATAGTAGTGATGTGGAAACTGATATGGATTCTATTGTTGATCTCACATAATGACTCACTAATGTGTCTAGTAGGCTACAATATGTAGATACTCATATGGGTGAAACAAGGAGAGCCTATGACAACAACAAAATGTTGGGGGATGGTGGTTTGCAGTTTCATCCATCATCGTTTCTTTCTCACATGCCTAATGAGTGCAGGGAAGTGGAACAAGCAAGAAGATTGATTGAAAATGCATATTTGAATACTGATGAGGTAGTGGAATGACCATGTATTGGCACATCCCTCGTAAAAAAATATAACACTAAAGGGTTGCTAGACATGACATTTCAAACTTTGTTTCCTACTAGTGATGTTGATCGGTTGCATCCACATATTTGCAATGTTGAAATGCATGAATATGATTTTCATCCACTTAGGTATTGTGATCAAATGTTTGGATGCCATCCTCGGTTTGAATATTTCTTATTGAATATGATTATGTGCCATCATAGCCAGGGAACTACTTATTTATTCTTGAAAAATAATATCCATGAGACTGCACCTACAACTATTCAGAAGTTGTTTCAACAATTTAGGGATCTTCCTCATAATAAATTGGCTCAGAAATTAATGTGTTTCTTTTCGTGTTCAGCGTACAAGTTCATATTGGACAAATTCTTGTTTTGACCTCATCGACATCATCCCATAGCTTAGTTGCCCAACATTATTTTTTACGTTCAGTGCGACTAACGCTAAGTGGCCTCACTTGCATTATCTTATGCCTTCAAACACATATTGCCATCCACAATATGAACATGCCAAAAAAAATGAGAATGTTATTCAGTATCTGCATATTGTTGATATGTACATGTACCAAAGACATCATATGCTTCGCGAGTTCGTTCTAGAGAA
Organism: Pinus taeda; assembly: GCA_000404065.3. Lineage (NCBI taxonomy): Eukaryota > Viridiplantae > Streptophyta > Pinopsida > Pinales > Pinaceae > Pinus > Pinus taeda. Next base: position 400,334 of record APFE030055181.1, on the reverse strand, counting down.
ATATCTTGGAGCTAACAATTTCTAGTATAGGTTCGTGGGTGTTATTTTAGTCATATTTTTTATGGGTTTGTTACTTTGGTTGGTTTTTATATGTTAACTACAATTTTTTGGAAGGTATGGGTGGCCACACAGGGGTTCAACGCACATCGACAATTTCTTGTCGCTGCCAGGAATTTTGAATATTGAAACACTAGACTAGTCTAACCCTTTGAATGTTCATAAAGTGGAGTCCTACTTTGAAAAATATGTAATAGTGTGGAATCCACAAAACATACACCATAAAAATGTTATTGTTCCTCGAACTACTAATGATGAATTTTTCCTTTTGAAAATATAACAATTTTTTTATTCAATCACAATGAAGATTATGAGAATTTGGTTAACAAAGTGAAAAGAAACAAAAAATGTAGCATGTTGATTCCTGTTTATGGAAGATGGTGTCTATCCATTCATTCTATTACAGTGCTCCATGGGAGATGTGAGCTAATTTTTAAACGTACATAGATGAAAAAGGGAGAAATAAATATCAAGCAACACAACATGATGACTATTTAAATGCTGACATTGTTGATCTTTTGACAATGTGACATGAAAATGTTGATTTTCATGTAGTTGTTTCTCAACATGATGCATTGAAATATATTGAAAACCATGTTTGGAAGGCATAAGGAATATCTAAAAGTTATCATGAAATGTTGATACAGGTTCCTTATAAGGTTGATCTAATGCTCCTATGTTATCTACATATAAAAATTTTCGTGTAGAAGTGTTTGTTGAGCATGACATTGGAGCTCGAGAAATGTGCCATATGTTGCTAAAGCTAACTATTGTTATGTGCAGTCACACATTTGTTCCCTTCAATGTTGGAAAGAAAGTATTCCAAATACTTTCAATGAAATCTAATGATATTTTGGGAGAAAGAGGACTGGAGCCGCGATCACGTGCAGGAAGCTAGGGTTCGACGTAGGTCTGAAGGCCCGTTAGCTTATCAGCGGGATTGGTTTTAGAAAAGCATAGGAATCATGCAGGGAAGGGAAGGAATGGAGACAGAGCAAGGGAGGGGAGAGATCCCCTCCTTCAAAGCTTCATTAACAGGGGAAAATAGGAAGGAAAGGTAGAGTGATGGAGACCGAACCAGTGAAGGAGAAACTTCAGAAGCAGGAGCGCAAAGGCGATCAGGATTCCAAAGAAAATGCCTACCAAGGACAACGAGCAGACCCAGGTTTGTAATCCCACCTAATAGACTAGAAAATTATAGAAGCCACATGAGAGATTATGCCTTCATCTGCAAGTTCATAGGATATTGGCCAGCTGAGAAGGATCTTATGAGATGGATCCATCAGAGGTGGAAACCAAAAGGACATGTAGAGGTCAAGTTGGGAGCAAAGGGGTTTTTCACTGTCATATTTTCCAATCTAGAAGATAGAGGTCATGTCTTTGAGGAAGGACCTTATTTCATGAACAACGCTGGTATGTTCATGAGAGAATGGGTAGATTGCTACAACCCAGATAAGGAAAGGATGTTAGCTGCCCCGATATGGATAAGACTCTTTGGTCTACTATCAGAATTCTAGGAGCCAGAGATTCTTAAAGGCATAGGAAATACAATAGGTTCCTTTGTAAAAGTGGCAGAAACAACAAAGAGAGGAAAATACAACACTTATGCTAGAATATGTGCATACATGAACATCACAGAGCCTCTTCCAGATACTATAGAACTGGAAGATCATGATGAGCTATGGCATCAACCTATAGACTACGAACATATCCCATTTCGCTGTAGAAGATGCCACGAGTATGGCCATCTTTTTAGAGAATGCCCCATTACGCTAGCTGAAAAGGATAGGGAAGCAGAAAAAGGAGGGAGCAATGCAACAAGGAAAATAGGGGAAGAAGAAGAGGACTTCAGAGAAGTTCAAAGAAGAAGAAGAAGAGGAAGTAAAAAGATACCAATGGGTAAACAAAAAGAAACCCAGAAAACAGGATCAACAAACATGTTTAAAGTCCTATAGGAAGAAGGGCTGGATACATAGGCAAGCGAGGAAGAAGAAATAGAAGGGATGGAGGTAATAACTGAAAAAACAAACAAAGAAACAGATAACATGAATAATGAACAGGGGGTAGAACTCCCAAGCGAAACCCAAGGAGATCAAGGAGACATGGAGATAGATCCAAAGAAAACAAAAGGAGAAGAAGAAGAACAAGTAATGGCGAGACTTCTACAGGAATGGAAAAGGCTTGATGAAAGATTCATCCCAGAAGAGAAAAAACAGAGATACAAAGAAGCATTTCAAAGATATAAGGAAAAAAAGAAAGTAACAGAGGAGAAGGAAAATAAAAAACCGGAGAAACAGGAAACGCAAAGCATAGGAGCGGGCAGCATGGGCAAGGGAGGCAAAAAAAGAGGGAGAAGAACAATGAGTGAAATGATACAAGAAGTGGGTGAGATGCTCGTTAACTCTAGAAGAGTGATACCTCTCTCAGAGGTCTTCCAATCCCCCCCAAAACTGTTAAGATGATTATTACAAGATGGAACATAAGAGGCCTCAACAGCAGAGGCAAACAAAGGTATTTGAATGAAAGATTGAAAAAGAGAAGTCCAGTATAATGATAGTACAAGAAACAAAAATAAGTACTGTTAAAATGAGAGAAATTCTGAGTAGAAACAGGAGTAGATATGAAATGATGGGACAGGATGCGATCGGAAGCGTAGGAGGTTTAGTAATTATCTGGAATCGAGAGGAAATACAATTTAGTAACAAGATGAGCTTCCCAAGAATTTTATCAGGAACAGCAAGTATAGTAGGAACTACGGAGGAGGTTATTATAACAGGTGTGTATGGACCACATATTTAGAGCGAAAAGGAAAACTTTCTGCAAAATCTAAAAGCCTTGCGATGCCTAATACCAGGAAAACAATGGATAGTAGGAGGGGATTTTAATCTGATTAAAACCTCAGCCGAAAAAAGAGGAGGAACAAGGAGAATGGACAAGGTAATGGAACAGTTTGGAGATCTCATAAGGGACCAACACTTGATCGATATTCAAACTATCAATGGAAATCATACGTGGAATAATCGAAGAGGAGGAGCTAACCAAATAGCCTCTCTCCTTGATAGATTCTTAATGTCAGAACAAATAATGTTGAAGAATGTTTTCATAGAAGCCACCATTCTCCCGGTAGCAGGATCAGACCATTGGCCGGTTAAATTAGAAATAGACTTAAAGCAAAGGCCTCCCAACAAGCTCTTCAGGTTCGAAGCTTTCTGGCTGAGAAATGAAGGAAAAGAATAAGATGCACACCTTTCAACTCAAACTGAAGGAAATGAAGAATAAGATAAAGAAATGGAATAAAGAAGAATTTGGTAACATTATGGAAGAAAAAAAGAGACTAGAACAAAGAATGGAAGACCTTCAGCAGATGGACATCCTAGAAGGCATAAAGGAGGAGAGAACAAAAGAAGAAGGTATGATATTAAACCAGCTAGAAGAAAGAAGGAAACAAGAAGAGATTTTATGGAAGAAGAAATCAAGGGTTCAGTGGCTCAGGGAGGGAGAGAGGAATACTAAGTTTTTCCATAAAGCAATGGTTCAGCATAGACAATGAAATAGAATATTCTCAATAAAAAACCAAGAAGGGAAAAGAGTTCTACAACATGAAGAAATTGAAAAAGTGATGGTCAATCACTTCAAAGACATTCTGAGGGAACCGCAAACTAACAGATCAGATGCCATAGCAAAGATAAGCAGAGAAATTCCAAACATAGTCACAAGAGATCAAAACCTGGCACTCATGAGGAAAATCACCATGGAAGAAGTGGAGGATATTGTTAGAAACATGAAAAGGAACAAACCTCTTGGGCCAGATGGGTATACTGTAGAAGTCTTCCAAGCAGGGTGGAAGTTTCTTGCAGCAGAAGTTCTGGAAGTTGTAGAGGAGGCCAGAATAAATCAAAGAATATGGCCAGGAATAAACTCAACCCTTTTAACCCTTATTCCTAAAACTAATCAGGCAGAGCAAGCTGATGGCTTTCGCCCTATAGCCCTTTGTAACGTAATCTACAAGATAGTGGCTTCAATTGTAGCTCAGAGACTAAAATTGATCCTACCAAGTATTATCTCCCCAGAGCAAACTGGGTTTGTGGAAGGAAGGCAGATTTTGGATGGGCTAGTGGTGGCTCAGGAAGTTCTCCACACACTGAAAACGAAAAAAGAAAAAGGTATGCTAATTAAACTTGACCTCTCAAAAGCCTATGATAGGTTAAGTTGGAAGTATCTAGAAAGGATTCTTAAAGCCTTTGGATTCTGTGATAGATGGGTAAACTGGGTCCTAAGCATGATCTCTACTCCGAATTTCTCTATTCTGCTGAATGGAGCGCCAACAACAACATTCAATGCTACAAGAGGCCTCAGACAAGGGTGTAAGGATTCCAGACACCACATATCTCCACAATGGTATGATATTGTCCACTTTGGGCCTAAGCCCTCATGGATTTGCTTTTGGACTTACCCCAAAAGGCCTCATACCAATGGAGATATTTGTCCATCCTTATATACCCATGATCCTCCCCACTTCTAGTCAATGTGGGACTTTGGTCGTATACCCAACAAAGGGGACCCCTTATCCCCCTTTCTCTTCATAATTGCAGTAGAAGGATTAGGGAGATACTTTAAAAAATAATTAAGAGAAAGGAAAATACAAGGCCTCAAATTATGGGGGAATCAAACCACAGTCACACACCAACAATTTGTGGATGAAATAATGATTTATTGCAAAGCAACCCTGAAAGAAGTCAAAAGGATAAAGAAAATTCTAGAGATATTTATGGAAAGTTCAGGGATGGAGGTGAATAATGACAAATCCAGAACCTTTTTCTTTAATACTGTGGAACCTGTTAAGAATCATCTAACCAGGGTCATGGGATATAGGATAGGGGACCTCCCTACCAAATATTTAGGAACTATGCTAGACTCATCTACTCTTAAAATAGGAAATTGGAAAAATATCCTTGAGAAGATCATGAAAAGGCTGGAAAATTGGACTTTCCGTGCTCTGAACCTGGCAGCAAGGGTAGTGCTGCTCAAAGCCACTATACAGGCTATTCCGATATATCCATTATCCATGATGGCTGCCCCTAAAGGAATTTGTAATAAACTGGTCGAGATTTACAGGAAATTTCTATGGGGGGGCCCGAAGCAACAAAAGAAGTGGGCCCTCTGTTCTTGGAATAGTCTAACCAAACCCAAGGAAAAAGGTGGCGTAGGCCTCAGAGACCCATGGACCTTAAATCAAGTACTCGCTGCCAAATTAAGATGGAGGTGGCTACAAGGGGGGCTGGATTTATGGAAAGAAATCTGGACTGTAAAATATAATATGCCTCTCTCCCCTGAAGAAATTCTAAGGGAGCAAAATATGCCTCGAGGATCGCATATATGGAACTTATCCACCCAAAACAGGGACTTAATAGACAGACATATATTTTGGGAAATAAGAGGAGGACAGATTGCGAGATTTTGGGATGAAGCCTGGCAGCAAAGGGAGAAAATGCTAAACCTACAAGGAATGCAAGAAATCTATAGAATAGGTGTGGATAGGAGCCTCCTTACGGTGAAAGATTACTGGACCGTAGAACCTGGAAATGACGAATGGAGAGAATGGAAACCTCTGGAGGAATGGAAAAGGAATGCAACAAAAGATCAAAAAAAAACATTCGGAAAGGAAATAGACTCCAGGAAGATAAAAAAGAGAGACGGCAGAGACATCCTCCGATGGGGCAAAGAAACAAAAGGGATATTTTCCATAAAAGAAGCCTACAAAGTTAAAACCCAGGACGAGCAGGGGGAGGAAGAACAAAAGTGGAAAAGGATATGGAAAACAAAATGGTGGCCGAAGATTAAACTATTTGCATTGTTGGTAGGAAGAAAGCGGATTTTAACATGGGACAGAATTCAAAAAAGAGGCTTCTCAGGCCCAGCAAGATGTTGTCTCTGTAATTCAGAGGAAGAAGATCAGGAACACCTGCTTAATGGTTGCAACGTGGCACAATTCTAGTGGGAGCAAACGAAAAGTCTATTCGTGACAACAACAAGAAACCCGCGAGACATAATTCAGACCCTTAGCGATTGAGGAGAAGGAAAGTTTCAGACCAATATAGTTAGAAGAGTGTGGAGTATATCATTAGGCTTCAATGTATGGAATCTATAGAAGGAACGAAATAGCAGAATATTTAAAGGGAAGTCCTTAGGTCCGGAGGAAATATGGAAGAGAACGCTAACGCAAATTAAATAGTCAATCCTAGTGGAGAACTGGGCAGATGAGGATTGGAAAACAATGGAAGCTGAAATAGAGATTCTAAAGAAGTTGAATGTAGAACAAGGGATGATCTACCATCAAAATTCCAAGCAGAACCATCAAACAGCAAACCAAAGTTGTGAGGTTTATAGAAAGCCTCCAGAAGGGTTTATTAAACTCAATTTCGACGGAGCTGCTAAAGGGAATCCTGGACCAGCGGGTTATGGGGGAATATTCAGAAATGGAGAAGGGGTTATAGAATGGATCTATGCTAAACATGGAGGAACAATGACCAATAATGAGGCAGAATTCATGGTTGTATACCAGGGCCTTAAAATTGCCAGAAGAAATGGTTAGAGGAAGTTAGAAATTGAAGGAGACTCCACCCTGGTTATTAATTCGATAAGGAAATTAATCCAAGGAAAGAATTGGGAGAAGGTAGTGAAAAGTTGGTGAAGTGCAAGCACAGTCCGAGATATAGGGGAAATGTTGACAGGAATCGACTTCAAGATCACTTCGCATGTAAGACGAGAGGGCAATAAACTTGCAGACTGCGTGGCAAATTGGGGAAGCAAAGAACAAATGGAGCCAATCGACGACAACTGGACCAATCAGGTAATGCTGGCAAGATGGGACGGGTTAAAACAACTCATTAGTAAGGATAATCATGATGCAGAACAGGGATAATTACAACCCCGCGTGGAGAGGGAGAAGGAGATTAAGGCATCATCCGGTGGCAATAAGGAGAGGACAGAAGGGCGGCGCCCTAAACGCCCTGACAGCGATAATTATTGATTTCTCAGTAGGACAGGGACGTGGCCCAAAACAAAAATTGATTCACAATCCTAAAGCTCTCATTCGGGGTAATAGTGGCACGCGCAAGGTGGAGCATTCTCATCATACGAGCAAAGGTGGTAGGGAAGCTATAAGGAGGAACATAGGAGGAATGAATAACAATAGAAATCTGAAGAAGCTAGTGAGCGAAGTGGCGACCTGGAAGAGAACCCCTAACCAGCGCCTCAAACGTTCGAAAATGGGTGAGCGAAGAGATAAGGCTGTCCAAGAAGAGAAGGTCGAGATTGAGGGCAGGCACTGCGAGTGGGACAGGGCTAAAATCGAAATCGAAAGCTCGGAGGAGTTAGATTGCAGACAGGATAAAGAACCCAGAGGTAAGCGGTTCGAAACTGGGCAGAGCAGTAGAGGCTCGAAGCAAGGTAAGGAAGGAGGAGGGCGAAAGCAACAGAAGAAGAGAGGAAGAGGATGCCCCCGTCAAGACACCAATAATGAGGAGGGTAACAGGACACAGAAAAGGCGTAAAAGAAGGAACAGGTCTATCAGTCAGACTGTGCACGAGGCTGAACAAGCCTATAATCTGGATTCAAATGCTCACATAAGGAACATTATCAACGCCATGGAAGAGAAGGTGTTAGAGAAACCCTCTGACCCGGAAATGAATGATTGGTCCCTGCAGCTGCCGGACCCCGGTCACACGTGAGGTAGACTCACTTTGTACCGCCACACACTTCACACTTATTTGGTCCTGAAGCACCTCCTGGCCAAGGCCATGGAGCAAGTCGCAGCTGATATGGTGGAGATGGCGCAGGACACAGCGGCGACGAAAAAGGAAGTTGTAAATGTGGAGGAGCTGGTGAGGCAACAGAACGAACACCTCAAAGAAATCAAAGCTATGCTGATGGAGCAGAGGAAAGACAAAGACAACATCAACATCGATTGAGAATTTGCAGCGATGCGAAAGGCCTGGTTTTGCTTCCTTTTTCCTTTTTGAATGTCAAAATCCTGTTTATCTGAAGCTTCATCTGGTTTGGCCTAGCGGCAGTAGTTCAGGGGGTTAGTCTAAATGGTATGAACAAAATTTAGTTTTTGGGATAAATTTGGGTGTTGAGGGCTTTGTTTTCTTATCAGTATGACAGTTGCCAGTTTTGATAATAGTATTGACTTTTGTAAGTATAGGATCCAACAAATCTGGTTTCCCTACGGGGCAGATTGAGGAGCCTAAGTTTTGTACTTTTATAAATATTTGTAGATAATAAAATTACCGCAGTTCACAAAAAAAAATAAAAAATCTAATGATATTTCATGTGAGAACAAATTTTTTCATGTTTAGCAAAACCACCCCCATTTTCAGGAACATTTGTGTTTGATAGAAACAACAAGATCATGGAGTTATGATGCCAAGCGTAGCTGAGAGACATGGAGACTACGAAATGTGAATGCTATAGTTCATGTGTGGCCACTGTTCTATGCTATTCTGAATGAGGAGTCATAAGACTTTAAAACATTTTTTTGGGGTGAGTAGCTTTCGTACAAGCCATTGCGTCGCATTGCTTCAAATATAGGAATTTTGAGTGAGATTATCATTGATAATTCAAGTAGTAAGATATTGTGTGTGGCATGTTGATCGAGGCCCTTTTCCAAATGATAGTAATGAAGAGGATGTCCATTCTCCCCTTCATGATGATAATGTTGATCGATATTTTGAATTGTGACAGGTTCTTTTCTGGATTACTCCTCCAAACAATGTAACCATCTCCAATCTTAAAAACCTTGGCAGAAGGGATTACGATATTCATTATAAGTGGCAGGAAATAATCGCACGAGTTGAAATTGGCAAATGAGCTATTCATTTTATAAAAGATGCCCATTTTTTTGGGTGTTTTTAATGGTGACTCAATTTGGAAGGTAATAGTGCCACCTTTCTCTTTATCTAAGAAAAAAAAAGTTACTTTTGAAATCATTTTATGCCACTTTGTTGATGTTGAAATAAATGATGCTTTGAAAATGATTATTCAAGGAACATGTGGAATTGGCAAGTTTTTTCCTGTTCATTATATTTATCGTGTTCTTTCTTCTTCTGCAATTGAAGGTAGAAGTCCATTATTGTTTCTCGCTCCTACCCACATTGTTGCTTTCAATATATATGGAAAAAAAATATACTCAATTTTAAGAATTCATATAAAAAATATGAAACCACTAAATGGGCAAGCCCTAGGAACATTCCAAGAATAAGTGAGTCACATTCGTTATGTTCTGATTGATGAAATGAGTTGCATAGGTCCAAGAATGTTTATACATATAGAAGCATGTTTGTGAGAAGCCTTTCCTAAAAAAAGGATTCCAATTTTAGTGGTAGGTCGATGATTCTTGTAGGTGGCCTTGTGCAGCTGACCCCATCAAGGATAAACCTTTGCATGAAAGAAGAAAAATAGGGAAATTGTTGTGGGAAAGCTTCAATAATTTTGTGAATTTGAATAAAATCATCAAGGAACAGGGATATGATCCTAGACAAACATATTTTCCTAATCTCTTAACCAATATCAGAAATGCAGAGTGTAATCTATCTGATTGGGATCTTCTAATGGACAATGTTGCTAGTAAACTGTGTTCTTTGATATGTTTAAGATATCTTCTATATGATTGGTTGGATGCCAACTAAAATCCCAATGTTTTCTAAAAACTTTTTCAGAAGTAAACAGTTGTTCCATTCAATGTAAATTTTCCAAAAATTCTTCGTCTAACACTTGTTAGAGGGAATCTAAAACAAAATCCTTTAATAATTGTGTGGGTATTTAGTATACACAAATCGTAGGGGATTAATTTGAAAAAAATATTGTAGATTTAGGAGATCGAGATAGGTGAGGTTTGACATTTATAGTTATATCAAGAGTGAAATCGTTGGATTATTTACAAATTTCACCACCTTTTTCTTTTCAACGTTTTGCAAAAATGCAAAACAATGCATATGTTACACTCAGGAAGAATGAGGAGGAATGATTAAAGACAATTTCATTATAAATTTTACTTTCTTTAATTATAAAATTTTATCAAAATATATTTTCATGTAGTGGCAAAAAAAAATATTGGGAAGAACTTTTGTTCAAAAGGAGAACAATGAAGTGCATTGTCGTTTGACTAGAATTGTTCACAATTAAAAAGATATGAAATGACATAAGATATAACAATTTGCACTAACAGAGAAAATAAAGTGCAAGATATCCTAACAAATGTTTAACAAAATATCCTTTTATATATCCATAGTTACACATGGATAAAGTTAACAACTAAGTAGGAAATACATGCACTAACAAAATAAATCGATGACAATAAATCTTTGTGGTAGCTAAATACACAGAAATGTGGGTTTTGTTCTAAAAAAATATTTCACTTCAAGAATTGATTGGGGAATACAAATGTTGTTTGAAAAACATATTTGCATGTGATATCAGAAATAATTTACTTAAAAAGAACTTATGATGAAAACATAAAACACAAAGTGCAATGTAGTTTGAATATCAGGCTTCACTATGAAATACATATTCAATCAAAGAACAGAGAACAATTTTCTTTGACACAAAAAATAGACAACAAGATATGCTAAGAAGTGTCCAATATAGTATCCTTTCATTCAACTAGAGATATACATTAATAAAGTTAATAATTCCATACAAAATACATCCATTAAGAAATAAAGGTGATGAAAACAAATCAATGTGGTGGCTTGGTCCACATTGAACTCATAATTTTGTTCTATAAAACGTTTTCACTTGAAAATTTCATGTTGAAAGACAAATATTGTTCCAAGAATATATGTGCATGTACTACCAGAAATAAATTACTTGAAAATAAATTTTGTACAAATCAAGAGATATCAGCTACACTGTAGTTTGAATAGGGGACTTGACGATGAAATAGATATGCAATCATAGAATATAAAACAATTTTATTTAACTCGGAATTTTTTTTTCGAATATATCATGAGAAGTGTTTAAGTGAATATCCTACAATTCAACTAGATATAAACAAAATTAAAGTTGAAAATTGAGCAGAAGATACATGCATTAGGAAATTAAAGTGACGATAATAAATAAACGTCATAGCTCTACACACATTGAACTGCGATATTTGTTCTGCAAGAATATTTCTCTTAAAATAATTGATTGTGTAAAACAAGTCTTGTTGCATAAATATGTGTGTATCTAAACCCAAAAATAAATAACTTGAGAAGAAGCTATCTAAAAACAAGAGCAATTTAGTGCACTATAGTTTCAATATCATGGTTCACTACCAAAGAGATATGCAACCATAGAACATAAAGTGATTTGCTTTGACAGAGAAAAAAAAAAGTGTTACATATCCTAAGGAGCATTTAAGTGCATGTGGTAATATTAAACTAGAGATAAACATGAATAAATTTAAGAATTGAGCACTAGAACATCCATTAAAAAATGAAACTAACGACACAGAATTGATGCCATAGCTCAATATGTATTCAACTATGAGTTTTTTTTTCAAATAATTTTGACTTCAAAAACTTCTTGGGAAATACAAGTGATGTTCTAAAAATATATTTGCATGTAAACCTAGAAATGAAAAGGTTTAAAATAACCTATGTTGAAAACGATATAAGTTTAGCACACTATACTTTCAATATCAAGCTTCACTATCAAATAGATATGCAATGACACGAAAAATAGTAAATTGATTTGAGACAAAAAAAGATGTAGCATATCCCAACAACTGTTCAACATAATATGTTAACATTCATCGAGACATTGGCATGAGAAAAATTAAGAACTAAGCAACAGATACATCCATCAAGAAATTAAAGTGATCAAAGAAAATGAATGTAGTAGCAAAACATACATTCAACTCTCATTGTTTGTCTTCAAAAAGGTTTGAGCTCAAAAAACACTTTGGAAAATAGAAACGTTGGCCTTCATCAAGATACAAACCCCTAGTCCAACATGACAGGGCACATAAATAGCAATGAAAATAAGGAAAGCTTGTTCAATTGTTTGAAATGAGAAAATGCATAAAATTTCTCTACAAAATAACAATTTGTGATTTGAAATTTTAATCCTTGTTTAAAGGATTTTCTCAAGGGAAATTTTGCAGGTGTAATCTGTAAACTGCAATGTATATTCCACTGGACAATTTGCCACAACGTATATGAAAATATTATATTAAAAATCTAATATTCTACACTATTACAATTTTAATAAACTTAAAGATCTATATATTTGACTGTAATTAGTGTAGGCATGTGAATGGAAATTTTGCAAAAAAAAAAAGAGACTGACAAAATAAGCTCTCATACACATAGAAGACACAATATATGCTATTTGGCAAACCCTTTCAGGAGAAAACCCAACTTGAAGGTGAGGCCACTTCACTCTCTTTCTCTGTCTATAAATATGGTTGTCGGTACAAAGAAGTAATGTTGATGGTATATGGGCTACTACAATGCACAAATATTATCTTTTTTTTCTACCTCATATCTCTCCTAGATACCTTTTCTCAACTATGGAACAAAAGTTTCTTGAAAAAATGGAATGCCTCTACCTCCTAGTGGCTCGGTTATAACACAGTCCAATAGCTTACTAGTGGTTAATTTTGACTACATAAACTCTTAAATAGAACTAGAATATAGACTCTTCTAGAATATTTTACATCATAATCATGTGGCTAGTCTCTTTTCCATTAATAATGGGGTATGATGTGACATCCTCCTGAACTGTACGTGTGAAAATAAGAAGTTCAACTTCTGAGTGCCATAACTTTTGCATACAGAATCACATTGATGTAAAAGTTATTCCATTGAAACCTAATTTTCATCCCAGGCCTTCAGATGGTTCTGGCTATATCCCCTCAGAAGTTTCACCAAACTATTGTTGATTGCTTATGTCTTCCCATCTTTGTTTGGCTGGAATGTTGCTGATCTTTTTAACGTTGTGTCCATCTTCTGCAACAATGTAGTCAAGAATTCACTGAGAAATCATGTATCCCTGTCCAAAATGATGCTCCTTGGTATCTCAAAGTGCACCCATACATGCCCAAAGAACAAGTTTGTTGCTTCTTTCCCATTGAGCCTATCAACTACCATGAACAAGTACGTATTTCCTTTCTCGTTTCTTGGTAACCATCCCACAAATTCCATGGAAACGCTTCCCAAGGATGAGTAGGTACAAATAAGGGATGATATAGACCCTATTTCCTATTACTAGGCTTGCTGGTACAACAAAGCATGCATAACCTTATGAAGATAGCTCCCTGCTCTTGCATCTTGGGCCAATACACATACCTCTACAAGTTAGCCACAGTCTTCCCTATACCAAAGTTCCCTGCAACCTTTGAGATGTGAGACTCTATGATCAACTACAATCGCTCACCTTCAGGAATAAAGAGCTTATCCATCGTGTAGAGTAACCCATCCTCAATATCATGGAAAATTTTAGGGGCAAATTTTCACCCTTTGGCGAAATTAAGGGGTTTTAAATTTTTAGTGGGCAAATATTTTGTATCATAGTACATTTTTACAAATCGCCTCAAATTTATCTAATAAAAAAATTAGGTATGGAGGTTAGGCCACTTTATTTTAAGGGAGGGGGTAAAATAAGCTAAATTTAGCCCTTCAATTTAGGAGTTACAACCTTCCATTTGCCCTAATTTTCAAGAATAGATTTTATTTAAGTGAATCCCATGGGCCAAATACCATATTTATAAAAGAGGTATGGTAAATTAATAAAAATATAAATAAATGAGAGGTATGGTACATAAATAAAACATTTTTTATATTTACTCCATGTCACCTTATATACATGCAAGGGTGTAAACAAATAAAACTATAAATAAAGTGGAGGTATGGTAAATAAATAAAACCTCCTTTTATACTTACTCAAAAAGTATGGTAAATAAATAAAAATATAAATAAACTAGAGGTATAGTAAATAAATAAAAGCTATTTTTATATTTAGTCCATAACACTCTTTCTATTTATGAAGGTTCAAAAAAGAGGTTTTATTTAAGTGAATCCTATGGGCCAAATACCATATTTTTAAAAGAGGTATGGTAAATTAATAAAAATATAAATAAACAAGAGGTATGATAAATAAATAAAACATTCTTTTATATTTACTCCATAAGTCACTCAAAAAATGTGTTATATTTAGGTAAAACCTATGAGAAAAATACTATGGGCCAAATACCATGGGCTGGATTATTATTAATACCATGCAAAAAAACATTATTAACCCTAATATTAGTATTAACAAAAATAAAAATGGCACATGGTATTGAACCATGGTATTCACGTGGAATGTAGCCCATTTAAAGGAGAGAATTAAACTAGCATAGATCCATCTTTACTTTGCATCTACTAAGCCGCGAGAGGGATCAAATATCATGATATGAAAACTAGCATAGAGTGAAAAAATATTTGATCCCTCTTGGGGCTTGGTGGATCAAGAGTAAAAGTGGATGTTGTAATTTAATGTATGTTAAATATTTTAACTTGGTTAACATAAAATAAAATAAAATAAAAATCAATTATTATTTTTATTATTTTTTTCTAAATTACTAATAGTAATTTTTAAGCTCCAAGTTTATGCTAACCCATGGTATTGACCCATGGTAATACCATGGTATTCATGTGAAAATAGACTATTTAAAGGGGAAATTCTATCATCATAGATCCACCTTAATACTTGGTCTACCAAGTGCTCAAAGGGATAAATAGATTTCATCCCTCTAAGAGTGGTATATGTGGAGTTAAGATGGATATAGGTTTTTTATAATAGTGAAGATATTTAATAGACTTAGGAAATTATATTGTAAAAACATCTTAAGGTGAATGGTTAAAGCTACATTTAGTCACTTCACGAAATTTAGTAAAAAAAAATACCAATATCTACATTAATATTGGTTTTTCTGATTTAACAAAAAAAAATTCAAAACAGTGAAACCTTATCACTCTTTCCGCATTACCCTCGCAGAAGATTTCCCACAATTTTTCAAACATTCTCAATATGATATCTTCATGAGAAAATTTAGGTATTGATGTTAGATTAGTTGTTTGAAAATAAGCAATTTTGTACAACCTTTCATCTTCTGTGCTATTCTTAGTTTGTCCTAATGATTTGTAGGCGTTGGAGCCACTACACCATATTCTCCTAAAAGGTGAAGATTTTTCACCAGAAAGGAAATTAATCTACATGTTACAACGTTGTTAAAAAATGGAAGATGTATGAGGGTAGTGAATTATGCTAATAAGAAATTTAGATTAGGAGAGACGTAGTTAAATTTTATTATTTATTTGAAGATTTCCAATTAAAATTATAATAAATCTACATTTATATATTCATATATTGATTGGAAGGCTTCTCACAATGGTCACTTCTTTCAATTAGATCCCCTTCAAGCCTTTGGGATACTTAATACATCTTTATATAATATAGTTAGGGCTTTCTACTTGTTGGCGTGTTGGGGTAAACAACTTGATGTGTTTTTTTTTTATCTTGCAGTTGGAGTCTATGGAATAAGAAAAAAATTTGATAACTTGAAAAAGTGGTAGCTTGACAAAAGTTGTAGAGAAAAGATTAATCTCTCCTACCTTGATAGAAATCATGGTCAATATCAACACCTACAAGAACTTTATTGTGGAATATTATCAAAAATAATAGAAGGATATGAAAGAGTGTATTGCAAGAACCTTGACAAACACGGCCACTGAAACTTGGAACATTGTTTGTAGGAAGATAAAATTATGTTTCTTTTTTCCAAACATGTATGTTAGTATATTACAGTTTAATGAATATGTTTTCTTATTATCATATATGGTTTCATACTTTAACAAAACATTTTCCAATACTTCACAATGTTTTATTATTTAGTTAAAGATTTGCTAAGATCTTACAAGATTTTATAATTCAGTGAAAGATTCTCCATCATTGTACAAGATAATATAATATGGAGAGAGATTCGCCAAAAAAATTATATATACATATTTTATTATTGATAAAAGCACCTCCCATTTTTCCTATGTATCATGGGGATTAGCCCATTTATTATACATATAAATTTAGGATGGTTCTTAAAATTTTCCCTACTGGATATGGTACTCAACCGTGTTATCGCCATCTTGGACATGACTATGACTCTAAAACTACTGATAAATCTTCTTGAAGTCTTCATATTCTAAACATAGCTCTCTTTATGCATGATGGGCTAATTTCTCCATGTGCGTAAGAGTCCCCAAAGTTGTTATCTTTTATGTTTGTGGACTTCAAAGCATGTCGACCAACTTGTTTTTGCTTCCCTTTTATGCTTGATCACCAAATGAAATTGTTGTAAAAACTCGATCCAATTGTAATGTTTGGCTTGTTGTAGCTTAGTCTGGGCCTGTAAGTACTATAATGGATGGTGATCTATGTGGATTATTGTCTCTGTTCCCATCACATAGTAATTCTACTTCCTCAAAACTTACGCCATGGTATAAAGATCGTTGTCATAGGTAGGGTAGTTAAGGACTACCCCATGAAATAATTCATAATGGTCAAATACAAGAATTCCTGTTTGCATAAAGAAAACTCTCGTATCATACATAGTCACATATGTCTCCACCTTAAACAGTCACTTCAACTTTGGGAATGCTAGAACTGGTGCTTGGCTAACCTTCTCATTTACCTCTTCAAAAACCCTTTGCTAACCTTTTCCCCACTGTAAACTATTGCCACTTTTTGTTATGGTGTGGAGCAATGTCGCTACTGCTAAAAATAATGGTATGAACTTCCTTTGGTATTGTGCCACCCCAATGAAGCTCCGGACCTAAGAATAATTAGTACACACTAACCATTTCATGATGGCCTCTATCTTGGAAGGATCTATCTTCACTTCTCCTCCACCGATCACATACCCTGAATACCCTAAAGACTGTTGCGAAAACTCACACTTATTGATATTTTCTAGAAGCTAGTGCTTCTATAATGTTTCCAGAACCTGCATAAAATGTGACATATCCTCCTCTGAGGTAGAAGTTTATATCATTATATTATCCAAATAGATAATAAAAAATGAATCTATAAAAGCGCACAGTTTATCATTCATTAATCTCACAAATATAGCTAGTGCATTACATAGGCCAAATGGCATGACTAACCACTCATATAAACCTTCCCTAGTTTTGAAGGCAATCTTCCATGTATCTTCTTCTTTGACTTGAACTTGGTGATATCCAAACTTCAATTCCCACCTGGTAAAGTACTTTTATTGTTGCAACATATCTAGCATATCATTTATCCTAGGTAGGGGTCATCTGTTCTTGAGCATGATTTTGTTCAATGCCCTATAATCTATACACATCCGCAAAGTCGCATCCTTCTTCGGTATAATGATGATGGGTGACCCACATGCTGATGTTCTCAATCGAATGACACCTTGTTCCAGCAGCTTCCACAATGCTTTCTTCACCTAACTAGCTTTGACAACAAACTTCCTATATAGCCCAATATTTGGCAATGGGGACTTTGGAAATAGTTGGATCTCACGCTACACTTGTCTCTTAAGTGCTAACCCTTTACACTCTCAGAAGACATCCTTGTATGCCTGTAACAACTCCTCAAGCTTTTGTTTATGTTTCTTATACAGTGCTCCAAGGATTCCTTGCGTCTAATTAACTCTTCTTCACATTGACTTTCTCTTAAAAAAAGTGAAGCATACTTCTTGTTCGAACTGGTCAATTTCCTGGCTTGGTTCGCACTTACAAGTGACAGTTTTGACTTTCCCTTGTGTGCGTTGATGATGAACGACTTTCCATCCTTGAGAAGGTGATACTGGTTGGTTCTCCTAATGAATATTACATCATGCATGTGTAGGTATGGACTCCCAAACACAAATCCACATACATAAAGGGTAACCACATCTATGTCTACTTCATCAATAAAATCATGACTAATAACAAATCTAATTTTATACAATTTTGTTACCTTCAACTCTGCATTTGTATTTACCTATCCCAAGCGATATAGTTTTGGATGGTCATAGAATTCTAGACCCAACTCCTTGAAAAACTCTGTTGTAATGATATTCATCTGTGATCTTGAGTCAAATAGATAACCAACCTTTCTCTTCTTGACCTATATCTTTATATGGAAGAGTTTTGCCATTTCTTTCTTTTTCTATTGTTCAAGGTTACTTACATTCACCTCCCTTGGTACTAACATATAGACGATATTCTCATCCACATATGAATTGTTTTCAACTTGGTTGCTTGAATTATTGGCCATGAGATTCTTGTTCTTTTTCTTTGGGTTTAGCTTTGGATGCAACTTCCAACATTTTTCCTATATATATATATATATATATATATATATCGATCTTGTCGTGGTTGCAATGCTTTCTAGGATATTTACATTGGTATGTTGTGGTTGTTATCTTCATATATTTTCCCCCATTTTTCTTCTTCTTCTCCTCTTTATAAGCTTATTCTTACTCCTGCTTCGATCCACTTTATTATGCTCTCTTCAAGACTATGTTCTCCAGGTACTGTGCCTGTACACAAGCCTCAATGACCGATTTGGGCTTGAACAACATCACTTGCTCACATATATGTTAGCAGAAACTCCCCACATACTGGAGGAGTACATTTGGGTAGGTCCTTTAGAGAGATACCCATCATTATAGCCATCTTCCTGAATTTCGTGGTGTATTCCTGAACACTTTGGCTGGGCCTTTGCCTTAATTAATGCCACCGAATCGAGTGGTACTCCAGCTACTCAATGGGATACAACTTTTTCATGTAGGTTTTAACCCCATATAGAAATTACCTGCATACGAATTCTTCAAACACAAAAAATAAACAATGCGACAGCATAACACATAAAACACATATACACAGAGATTTCCCCTGGATCTGAAAACTAGGACTACCAACTTTCTTTTTCAATATGTTCCTTTCAATGTTACAATACACATTTCTACATGCTGAAGCATCTAATACCATGGACTAAAACACCATCATTCCCAAAACCATGTGCTAAAACCATGCACAAAACCATAGGTAGGTCTGCCCAACCTAATATAGGGTCCAAAAAACATTTCCCTAGGGTGCTGCGCCACACCCCGTAGAGGGGGGCGACATGCCCCCCTCAAACCGCCTATGATCCCCCCACTCCATAGTCGGCACAACGAAGGGGGGGCTTCCTGCCCACCTTTAACCCCCAAGTTAACTATGGGAGCTAGTCGTGGAAAGAATATAACACAACCCAACATTCTCCCACTTGTTGTTATCTTTCCAAAGGGGGCCATAGGAGAGCTTAGTCATTTATCCATCTCTACAATGCCCATTGTTTCTATACACCAAGAGAACTTCTTAGAGCTCGCAAATTTTTTCGATACATCTATAGTATTCTTCAAGGTGTCCACCTTTACCAGCAACACCTTTTTGTCTTCTATCATATCCCTCAAAAAGTGATACTGAACACCAATGTAATTTGTCTTTGAATGATAACCAGGGTTCTTTGCCAAGAAAATTACATTTTGGCTATCACAGTATATCCTTATAGCTCCCTAGACTAACCCCATACTTCAACACGATCTCTGCAACCAACCAACTTCCTTGCTGGCATTAGTGGCTACCATGTATTCTTCCTCTGTAGTTGATACTACCACTACATTTGTTTCTTACTCATCCAATTGACTGCACCTCCAAATTGGTTAAACACATACCCACTGGAAGATCATCTCTGATCCAAATCTCCAGCCTAGTCTGCATCAACAAAGACACGAATATCCAAAACTCCATCCAATCCTAGTCTTCCTTGGTAGTAAAAACCATAATCACTAGTGACATGCAAATACTCGAAAAGATACTTCACTGATCTAGTGGAGCATAGAGAGGAAGTCTAAGTGTCTTGGGTCGTAGTAGTAGAAAGAGGCTCTGCAACTGAGTGCACAGAGGCCTAATAGAGTCCACAACTGAGTGTGCGGACCCCTGCAGGTGAGTGCACAGGGTGAAGTTGAGTCTGTAACCCAGGAATAAGAATAATAAAGAGAAGTTTGATTCCAAATATTGTGTATCTTCTTTTGTATTATTTTCTATGCATTTATACTATTTTCTTTATCGATCACACGTATATGAATACTGAACACTACTAAGTACAATTGGGCTCATACATATAAGTTAAGTAATCGGATAATATCGGGTTAATAGTAAGCAACTAGGGAAAATAACACGGTTCACGCCTCGAGCAGTGCTGCACGAAGGCAACATCGTAGGCTATGAGGTACAAATAGGTGTGTGTATTGATGTGTGTGTAGGGTCAAACTGTGGACCTCCGAAACACCATCAAACATCTCTAGGGTGTGGAAACCTGGTTCTAGCACCCTCCCATACTACTTTAGGTGAGACCAGAGTTCGCGCTTTGTGGACTATTGCCAAAAGGGCCAGTAGTACTGGGATTTGTTTGGAAAAATCATCTCTGAACCTGGGTGAGGCTCATACAAGCCAACAAGTTTGTCTTGTATGGGCTTGACCCAGGTTCAGAGATGATATAGCCAAAGAAATCCTAGTACTATTGGCCCTTTCGACAACAGTCTGTGGAGTGTGGAGTGAGGTTTCACCCAAAGTAGTATGGGAGGGTGCTATAACCAGGTTTTTGCACCCTAGAGATGTCTGATGGTATTTTAGTGGTCCGTAGTTTGACCCTGCATCTACATTGCTACGTGCACCTATTAGTACCTCATAACCTACGATGTTGCCTTTGTGCAACCCTGCTTGAGGCATGAGCTGAGTTATTTGCCCTAGTTCCTTACTATTAACCCAATATTATCCAATTACTTAACTTATCTGTATGAGCCCAATTATACTTAATATTGTTCAATATTCATATACATGTGCTCGATAAACAAAACTGTATAAATGCATAGAAAGTAATACAAAAGCAGATACACAATATTTGGAATCGAACTTCTCCTTATTATTCTTCTTCTTGGGTTATAGACTCAACTTCGGCCTGTGCACTCAGCTGCAGGGGTCCACGCATTCAGCTACAAACTCTATCAAGCCTCTGCCCACTTATTTGCATAGCCTCTTCCTACTACTATGACCCAAGACACTTAGACTTTCTCTTTATGCTCTACTAGATCATTCATTCTTATCCATATCTCTCTTCTAATTGTCTTTACCACTTAGAGCCTCACTCTATTTATGCAATCCCATGGTCTGCGGACCATAGGTAGGCCAACATGACATTACATTACATTACAATGCTTAGGGTAGACAACCCTATGACTAAACATACATTTCGCGCTCTGCACCCACAATTCACGAAGTCTTATAACATTATTTGACCAAAACTTGGGCTTTGAGCCCCAAAACATGCTATCGGGGGATTCCATGCCCAACAGGCTACCAACACAAACATTATGACTTACCCTCGAGTCACTCTATCAGTGCGGCGATCTTGGCACAGAGTCCCTCCAACTGGCCCTAGGTTGTTCGGAGATCTGTAGTGCACTGCTCTGCGGTTTGTTGGACCTGCTTCATGCGTTGTTCCAAAGCCTCTTTATCAGCAACAAATCCTTGTCTTATCACATACATCCCCTTCATCTGTGCAAGCTTGCCTTTGATATTTACTATGATGGTGAAGGCCTCATCAATCCATGGCTAGATGCACACTTTGGGAACTACCACTTTTTGTCGTGTCGCATCCACCTGCTCCTTCAGTGCCTAAGCTTTCTGCATCTTTGCAAGCCATTGAGTGAGGACTACTATCTGTGCAATTCCTCGAACGCTGTCATACTACTCCTGAAGTTCACATGCCTCTATTTCTAGACACTGTATGTTGGGGTCCTCCCACAAGGATGTGAGGATAGCAAATGCTTGTTCCAACATACTGGTACAGTCCTGTATTGCATGTCCAATATCTTCCAACCTTATTTGGATAGTGCTAGTGCATTGTTCGTTGACTTACGGGGGAGTGGAAGGTTGTGCATTCAACTACAGCTCGATGATTTGAAAATTCAACGCCAATTGACCCTTTATCCTTTTTGCTCTGGCTTCGCAGATGCCAGTCGCCAACCTATGGATCTGCTCTATTGCTAGGAGATCTACTGGGATGGATAGCTCCAGGATGCATTTGCAAGTGTCATCTACTACATGTTCCAACCGCCAATTCTATGATACCAGTTCATCACAGTGCAGGCTGAGCTGTTTGATGTTTATCTTTTGCTCACCTAGAACTTGTATCACACGACCCTCCCTGGTGTGGAGTTCTCTTCTTATCCCATCTTGCAGCTTGTACAATGTTTCTCGTGGAAGGGAAACCAAATTGAGGCCAAGTCCCTTGATCCTACTAATCGCAACTCTGTCGATCTCATTTAATGCTGCTAGCACTTCTTTCAGTAACACTATGGTATTGGCCATCCTTGCACGTAGCATCTGTTCTGCTGCTGACGTACCAACTACGATGTACGTGGACAAGGTTCCTTCCTATGGTGGCTACACCTGTAGGTCCTACAATTGCATCCTTAGGGCCCCCAACACAGTCTGCTACTCTGTCACAACTTCTTGGAGCGCTTCCTTGGTGACATCGCAAACCGTCTCAACATTGTCATAGAGGTCTCCTTCAGTTAATGTGATCGGGTCGATAGCAAGCTTTGAGGCCTTGAACTTTTTTCGTGGACCCAATATCTCTGGGACGCACAGCCTTTATAGTTGGGTTGAAGTGGTTCCTGTGTCTGCGCCATATATTGCAAGGTCTATGTCCTGTGCCTCGTGTCCTATAGAAACTTCGTGGCCGTCCTCTGCTTGCACTGCTACTACTACTATGGTGGCTTGCTTTTGCTCTGTGACTGCCTATGCCGCTTGACGAGTTGTCCTAACCTCGGCTGCCGCTTTTTGTTGCACCTTTTCTTGGCGAGTTGACATGTTGTTGTCTTCTCCAACTCCGACAAATCCGGGGTGCACCACTCAAGACGCCATGTCTCTAACACTGTAAAGATCACATCATTAGTGGCTATGAATGGGAGCTTTGTCCACTACTGTGTCAGATCCTTTTGTGCCTTGATGTAAATATTGTGCATCTTCACCTTGATGTCTGAAAAGCTCCACATACTATTGTGGATTGTAGAAAACAGACACAACCTCCTATTAATTCACATCTGAATGCTTGCCTCCATGAGCACCCAAAAAATATTTGTGTCGTGAATCCGCTTCACGTCGTTGTTAGCTCAGAGCAAGGCATACCTCGTGGCCTCTGGAAAGTCATGCTCAATGCTTGGGAACTGACTGTTCTCTGGCAGTTCTCCCACTACCAGCAATATGGACAAGAGAAACCATGCGTAGTGCAAGGTCTTACCCTGCTCCTGGGCCTCCTTGCAGTTGATAAAAGATTCTTCGCAGAGGAACTTGGCCCAGTTGAATTGGACCCCTTCCGCACATTGTGTAACCAACACAACTATCAATTCTGGTACTTCATCACCGTGACATTTTCTCATTACTTTACCGGATAGGTGTTGGGTGGCTACATGTACCCCTTTATCCTTGATACTACTGATAGCATACCCCCTCTTTTTCTTCTCAAGCTTATATTTTTTCTTCATGGCTTCCAAGATAGCGAAATCACTACTTTTTCCTGCTATTGTCACGGGGTCCTGTCCCTTACAAGGAAGCCAAGAAATTCTATGGATGAGGGGCTTTAATATTTCTCGGCGCTTAACACTCTCTGCTCTATTCAACTGCTCAAGTCTCTAGTGAAAAATTGTTGTCTCGTGGCTAGCTCCTGGAGTTGTATAGTGCCCTTTGAATTCAAATTCAACCGTTCCCCCCAATTTTGGGTCATCAATGCTTTCTTGGTGGCATATTTTCTGAAATCTTTCCCATAACTGATGTCTTAAATGTCTTCTGCCCACTCCATTTGGCCTCAAATTGGAAATCCCCTCATGAATAGTGACACCAAAAGTCACTTCCCAGCCTACCCACGTGGCAACGTAGTGCTTCGTGGACGGGCATGAACCTTGTGATATGTTCAGTCTACACAAACCTCTCTTATTGTGCAACTCCCCAACAAATTCTTTTATAGTCTCGCACTCCCTTTCAACTAGATAGAGCGCTGAGACTATTATTCCTATAGCTATTAAGGTGGTCACACCACCCATGCGAGGCTCCATCACACCTTCTAGTATATTTTGTGGAAAATCCTCAATTGCCATCATGATAGTTGGCACCCCATGCTCTACTGTATGTAGTGCATTCCCCTGGTTACTGTGTCAGGTGATATGTGGTCCTAGCCATGGCAAAAGATTAATCATTTCTTGGTAATGGTCTTCCAATTCATTAGCTTTCTTGATCTCACTTTTTGGCCTCTTAACCTCTCTATCCATCAAAATGCTTTTCTTCCTTAGTCGTACCCAATCCTTTTCGAGTTCGCGAAGTCTAAGGTTCCCTAGTCAAATGGCTTCCTGAAGCCTTATGTGTTTGACCTCACGTAGCTATGTGAATTTTTCATCCCAGGCTTCACACACTATCATACCTTTGGTTTCTATTATGTGTGGATTCATTGTTGCATGCCACTCAAAGATTACAGTCCCGACCCTATTCCGCAACCTTGGAATTTTTTTTGCGGTTAGGGTTTTGCACATGGTTCTATAGGCACATCGAGCCATTGGTACGCATAGGTCCCAGTCAATGTGTCTCACCTAGTGGACTCTATTCAGCACCTCACACACCATGTCGAATGCTTCTTTGTGGATAATTCTTGGTGTGCTTTTCCTTCATGGGTGCTATGTTTTCTTCTAATTCTCTATTATAGGGGTGGTGTGCGCTTGGGTGGGCTGCATGTCATATTTCTATACCCATCGCGAAAGGTGGACGCGCAAGTTGTTCTGCCCCTAGTAACCAGCTCTCATCCTTAGTTGGGGTTTTCTAGATCATAGGCACATCATCCTCTTGCATCTGTGCTAGTCCTTAAAACTTCCTTGATGTGTACCCCACCATCTTGCGGGCATTGCATGCAGTGCCCATTTTAGAGCATCGAACCGCTGCTGTTTTGGTACTTCATTTTCAAATTTATTTAGGAATTCATCCACCGCTATCAACCCATCATATGTAGGTAGATCCCTTAAATTTTTTGTCATGTAGTGCAGTGATCTAACCATCATGTTGCAATTAAGCATTGTTACTTCGTGTAGCCAATTCTTCCATCATTCTATTTCTTCATATGAATCCAAAGTGCAGGAGATTTTGCGCTCCCATGAAATCCTTCCATCTGTAGTCGGATTCACCTAATCCTGTTCTCTCATAGTTACCTTGTAGATGCAATCGAGATCATCATCACTATCATCGTCACACACCAGTTCAGTGTATCATGCTCCTTCAGTTGGATCTAGTGGTACTACTACGCGTAGTGACTTTTTCTCAAAAATCATTTTGCACTTCTTTAGATTTATGACTCCATTCATATCAGTGGCCCAGTTTATTCCTAGTAGCACGAGATAGGGATTGCTATCATTGACAATCTCTATCACTTCGAAATCCACATGTGCACTCACACCTTCAATATCCACTATTACCCCTCGCAATATTTCCATGGGCAAGATCTTCTGTGGGTTCGCCATTTGAAACTGCATAGGAGACCATTGTAGCACAGGTCTGCCCATGTGTTCCCATGTTTGTTTCAGTAGTACATCTGCATCTGATCTAAGATCCAGGATTACCTAATCCATTTCCTACTCGCTGATTTGCGCAATAAACCTCATTTCCCTTCCTATGCGCAATGCATGCTTTCCAAGTTTCTGGAACATTCGTAGTTATCTTGACCCCGTGCACCTAGTCATAAGTTCCTATTGTCCATTTACTACCTTGTTGTCACATAGCAATTTCATGCATGTCTCCAAAAAGGTAGCGAGCATTGAAGGATCCATCCTTGCTTCTAGTTGATCCTTACTACCTGAATTGGAGTCCTCCGCGAAGCTCTTCTTAGCTTCCATGAATGTCTCCTTCACACATTCTAAATCAAATTCCACTTCCCTTGTAGGAGCCTTGCAAACCCACACACTTTATTTTGACTGCTTACCTTTATCATCGCAAGGGTTCATACTACTCCTAAGCATCATGTTTACATTCAGATCTTCTTTCGTGGCTCAGACCTCATCATCTACAAATTCTGAGTCGGAGGAGGCTAGAGTACCCCTCTTTTTCCCATCCTTGCTATCAATGTAAGGCAGTCTTCAGCCTCATGATAAAACTGGGTACAATACAAAGATGATGTCCTTGTCAGGTTTGTACAATCGCAAGCATAGTACCCTCGCCCTCTGCAATTGTAACAAATTAGTTTTTCACAACCCCTTCCTAGTCCCATTCCACATCGACCTCATCTGCACACCTGAAATCCAATGTGCGCCATTCCTGTATTTGGGTCGAGGGCTCACGTTTTGGTTTGCACCCTATAGGCAGGAGTCTAATTCATCATTAGTTCATATATTCTGCAAGTGCGATCATCATGGCCTACCAACCTACAGAAATTACAAAACAATTGTTGGGACCTTTGCGTATACTTCTGCAATAGATGACAATTATCCGTATTGTGCTTTCCTCCTATCTGATAGATTGCTCACCATAGTGTAGGCACCGTGCTTAGTCCTTCTTGTGCCTTAGGTCTTAATGTCATTGACCCTCCTCCATCCAGGTAATTCCCAAACATTGGACAGTGGTCCTTGCCATGCCCCTAGCCTTCGCATTTTATGCACCATACCTCCTCGCGTACCCTCGGTCGAGGTGTCCTGTCCTATTTCAAACTTTGCATCTCCAAACATAGATTTTGCAGTTATACGTGGATTTGTTGGACTCCCAGAACAGGGTCTTGTATAGGGGTCTCATGCAATCTCATTTCCATCTCCAAAGCTTCAGCCTGGGTACAAAGCTTTTGTTGCGATAGTGTCATCCTTCAATGTGGTGTTAGTGACACTACACACCATGCGTGGTGTTGTCCATCCGTCAAAGTCATATTGGATTCATGAATCATACCCTTCAGTATTGGGTCCAGACCCAGGGGGTCTCGCTCGAGAGCATCACGATCTATTTAAACCCAATAATTGATTATGTCTCTGACTGTGGCCTGTTGATTTCCCTGTTCAGCATGGTCTAGTTTTTGAGATTCCTATGTTTGGATGGTCATTAGAGTGCCTGATGTACCACTTTAATGCGCGATCCTGCAACCCACTAACCAGCATAGCCTTTTTGATATCGTCATCCACGACTCCTTGTGCTTCCCATACCGCTCTTACCACGGACTAGAATTGGTTCAGATCTTCATTCACTACTCCTTTGAATACCGGTACTTTGATCACGCTCACCATACTGAACTGTGGTGGTGGTGGAGGTGGGGTGGGTAGAGATGGATTTGAGGAGGGTGTGATGGGTGGCAGTGTAGGTGGAGGTGGTAAGCGTGGAATTCACTGCCTTATCAAACTGACTACATTTCTTGGAGAAAATTTTATGAGCTCTTCCTCACTTTCCCGTGAGGTTGAAATTAAGGGACTAGTTTCTAATTATTCACTACCTCCGCTTCTGTAGATCTTCCCACTTCGCGTAGTCCCAAGCATTAATTTATTCGCATAACTCCCTTTTCACACAATAGCATCTTAATCCAAGTGTTCAAATATTTAATATACTTACCTCGCAGTCCCTTGAGGAAGCATCGCTCTGCCTCACTATAGCTGATAGTCGTATCTACCATGAACTCAGTGATAAATCCTACTATAATTTGGTCGAGCCAATGGTCCACAGCTCTTGCGACCTTATCTCCTAACACTTCTATTGTCTGCACTAATTCCAGAGTCCACACGATTGGTTTGTCGAGCCTACACTTTCCCTAACTATCTGCTAGCTTCGTGATCCACTCATACAGCTAAGAAGGAGAGGATGCAAAGAAAATTTCGTGGATTTCCACATATGAGTAGTGCTCCAACCACTATTCCTTAGGTACTCGTGGATTCGTATTTTCCTGTGCTGCAAAGTCGTGAATCTTCTCGTCCAACCACCCTTCATTTTCTTTCTTTGTTGGATTCTAGTGGCATGACATTAGACCTCCCTTATGCAGATCCCGGTCCTGGAAACAAAACCATTTGTTGGCTTGTATGGACCTGACCCAGGTTCATAGATGATTTAGCCAAAGAAATCCTAGTACTATTGGCCCTTTCAACAACTGTCCACGGTGCGGGGACTGAGGTCTCACCCGAAGTAGTATGGGAGGGTGCTAGAACCGGGTTTCCTCACCCTAGAGATGTCTAATGGTATTTCCATGGTCCACGGTTTGATCCTGCACACACGTCGCTACATGCACTTATTAGTACCTCGCACCCTGCGATGTTGCCTTCGCGCAGCCCCGCTCGAGGTGTGAACCATGTTATTTTCCCTAGTTCCTTACTATTAACTCGATATTATTTGATTACTTAACTTATCTCTATGAGCCGAATTATACTTAACAATGTTCAATATGCATATACATGCGCTCAATAAACAAAATAGTATAAATGCATAGAAACTAATACAAAAGTAGATACACAATATTTGGAATCGAACTTCTCTTTATTATTCTTCTTCTTCGATTATAGACTCAACTTCACCCTACGCACTCAGTTGTAGGGGTCCATGCACTTAGTTGCGGACTCTACTAGGCCTCTGTGCACTCAGCTGCAGAGTCTCTTCCTACTACTACAACCCAAGACACTTAGAATTCCTCTCTATTCTCTACTAGATCATTCGTTCTTATCCATCTCTCTCTTATAATTATCTTTACAACTTAGAGCCTCACTTTATTTATACAATCCCATGGTCCATGGGCCATGGCTAGGCTGACATGACATTACATTACATTACAACACTTACGGTGGACAATGCTACGACTCAACATACATTTTGTACTCCGCACCTGCAATTTGCAGAGTCTTACAACATTATTTGACCAAAACTTGGGCTTTAAGCCCCAAAACATGCTATGGGGGGATTCCATGCCCAACACTACTGTCCAATGCTCCTTCCCTAGTTTTGACATAAAACTGCTCAATACTCCCACTGCATGTGCAATGTCTGGTCTACTACATACCATCGCATACATGAGGCTATCGACTATACTTGCATATGGAACATAGGACATGTCCTCTTCCTCTTCTTGCATCTTGGGACAGTATTTAGTAGATAAATTTACACCTACAGGAATAGGAACCTTCACCGGTTTACTATTCTGCATATTAAACCTCTGCATTATTGTCTCGACATACTTCCTCTAGTTTAACCAGAGCTTCCTCTTTTCCCGATCTAGTTTAATTTCCATGCCCAAAATATAGTTTGTAGCACCGAGATCTTTCATGTCGAATTTGGAGGACAATTGGGTCATCAAATCTTGCATAATTTCTTTGCAATTTCTAACTAGCAACATGTCATCCACATACAATACCAAGTAAATAACGCAGTCACCAATTAATTTAAAATACACACAATGATCTGCTTTGCTACACGTGAAGTCAAGTCCACATATAAATGTATCAAATTGCTGATACCACATCCTTGGTGACTATTTCAGCCCATACAAAGACTTCTTTAACTTGTATACCAGTTCTTTCTTACCCTTCACTCCAAATCCTTCTGGTTGCTTCATCTAGATCTCTTCTTCCATATCCCCGTGAAGAAATTTTGTGTTCACATCCATCTGTTCTACCCCAAAATCAAAAGCATCAACAACAGATAAAAATAATCTAGTAGAAGCTACCTTGGCAACAAGAGAAAAACTATCACCAAAATCAATTCTTGGCACCTGGGAATAACCTTTTGCTACCAACTAAGCTTTGTATTTCTCCACCTTTCCTACTACCTTTGTCTTCTTCTTGAACACCCATTTGGTGTCAATGGGTTTCTTTCCAGCAGACAACTCCACGAGATCCCAAGCCTCATTTTGTGGAAAGATGCCATTTCATCAACCATGGCCTCTTTCTAGAGTTTGTCATCCTCCGAATCTACTATTTCCTTCACATTTCTAGGATCATCATCAGCAATAGATAAAGCAAAATTCAAATAGAAAGTAGATGGACTATACCTTTCTAGCTCCCTTCTTTCTCGAACTGACCTTCACACAATCGAAGTTTGTGGCTCTTCATCTTTTGATTCCTCTTCTGTTGTAGAGTCTCATTCTTCCTCCTTAAGCTCAAACTCTATCTTCTCGACTCAGTTTGATGGGACTTCATGTTTAATAACATTTATCACCTCTCTAAACACCATATCTCGGTTGTATTCAACATTCCTTGTTACTGGGTTTCAAAGCTTACAATGCTTTAAACCATCCTTATACCCAACAAAGATGCACTTTTCAGATTTACTATCCAACTTTGTTCTTTTCTCCTTTGGAACATGTACATACACATCACATCCAGATACCCTCAAATGTGAAAGAGATGGTTTCTTACCAGTCCATACCTCTTGTGGAGTCTTATCCTCCAACGTTGATGAAGGTGATCTGTTGACCAAGTGACATGGTGTCCCCACCACCTCTGCATAGAACTCTTACCGTAACTCGGCACCACTGAGCATGCTTCTTGCCATTTCCATCAATGTCTTGGTCATTCTTTCTACAACTACATTTTGCTTAAGTGTCTATGGAGTAGTCTTATGTCGTGCTATACCACACTCCTTATACAATTCTTCAAATTCATTGTTGCAAAACTCTCCACTGTTATTTCTCCTCAGCACCTTTATTTTCTTTTCTGTCTCGTTTTCCACTAGAGCCTTAAATTCCTTAAACCTATCAAAGACTTTAGATTTCTTCTTGGGGAAATATATCCATGTATTCCTTGATAAGTCATCTATAAATGATACATAGTACACACACTTACCTAGTGATGGAACCTTCACAGGTCCAAATACATCACTGTGCACAAGCTCTAATATATATTTCGCCCTCTTACCACCAAAGGCGAAACACACCTGATTTTGCTTCCCATATAGAGAATTTTCACAGAAATCAACATCGAGGGAGCTATTAGTCATGCCTTCTACCATACCTTTACCATAATGAATTCAAAGGCCCTTCTCTCCAGTATGTCCAAGTTTTTGATGCCATAGCATGGTCTTTTCTTCAGAGACCACTAGATTTTATGCTCCACTTTTAGAAACCACAAAACTATTGCACCCATGAACACTAGTGCTACCTTGCAGCTTGTACAGAGTTCCAATCTGAGCTCCCCACATCGATACTAGTGCTCCCTAAAACATCTCGCAGGTATCTTTCTCAAACACTGTTTTTACACCTGCATCATCCATCTTTCTTATAGAAATCAAGTTTCTGCTGAATGCAAGAATATGCAGAACACCTAGAAGTGTTCTAACCATTCCACCTTGCAACTTCAACTTTATTTTTTTGTGACCAACAATTCTAGCCTTCCTGTCATCCCCCAAGAAGAAATCACCACCATCATATTTGTCATACTCGCAGAACCACTCTCTATGGGGAGTGAAGTGAAAGGATGCACCTGAGCCAATCAACCGTGCCTCATGATCTACATGTGTACCTGTAGAAGCCATGTACACATCCTAACCTTCATTTGAGGTGGTTTTCACCTCTGTAGAAGGAGCATCATCCGATCCCTTGCCTTTCCTTCTAGCCAGCAACTCCACTAGATCCCAAGCCTCATTTTTTTGCAAAGATGCCATTTCATCAACCATGGCCTCTTTCCAGAGTTTTTCATCCTCCTTATTGGGTAGCAAAGGGCCTGTGTAACGGGTTTTGGGGCAGAAAGCCTGCAATTTTGGGTAAAAATGGGATAAAAGCTCTGCGAAGCATGCAGAGCATGAATTGTAATGAGTCCAGTCAAAGGGTTATCTGCCTAAAAATAATGTAAGAAAATAGAAAGTGAGTCGGCCTTCCCATGGTCCGCGGACCATGGGAATGTATAAATAGAGTGAGGTTCTAAGGGTAGAAGGTAGCTTTTTGGAAGATCTGATGTGTTATGGGTTTATGAATACATTAGTGGCTGTGAGTCTATAAGTCTGAGTTGTGGGTGATAGTAGATAGATAGAGGCTTTACAGCTGTGTGCATAAAGGCCTGGTAGAGTCCGCAGCTGTGTGCACAGACCCCTATATCTAAGTGTGCAGGGTGGAATGGGAATGTATTGGATCAAAGCTAATAAGAGATAAGTTATTCTGGAAATATTGTGTGCTTTATCACAGATCTATATGTGTTTCTTGCTTATGTTCTAAATTTATGCATATTTGTGCATGCACTAGTTATAACTAATAAATGTTTGCTTCAAGACCTTAATAATTAGATTTGATATATAATAACCACACTAATAATAAGAATATAATAAGTGCCTCACAATTGAGCTTCGCAAAGGCCAGACAAGTTGAGCAGAGTAAAGTGAGTACGCAGATTGGTTCATGACCCTTCTAGTCCTCATCAAGACATCCCTAGGGTGCGGAAACCTGGTTCCAACACCCTCCCCTGCTACAGTGGGTGATAATTTAGTCCACGCTCCATGGAATGCTACCAAAAGGGCTGGTAGTGCAGTATTTGTTTGGCTAAAACACTTCTGAACCTAGGTCAGGCGCCATCAAGCCAAAAAATGGTTTCATTACTTGGATCAGGATCTAGCTAAGGGACGTCTGATGTCGGAACACTGGAACCCTACAAAGAAAGAGATTAAACATTAGTTGGATCAGAAGCTACTCGAGTTCATAGTATAGGAAAACAAAACTCCACACATATCTGAAGAGAGGTGGCTAGATGGCTACTTATACACGGAAATCCACAAGATCTTCTTCGTGTCTTTCTTGACAGAACTGTATGAGTGGATCACGAGGCTAGCTGACAGTTAAGGAAGGTGCAGACTTGATTAGCCTATCGTGTGGACTCCAGAGTTGGTATGCAAGCTAGAGGCATCTGAAGATAAAATTTCACGGGCAATAGATCACTGGTTGGATCGAATAATAGAAGGGTTTATCACTGATTTTGTGATAGATATAACCATGAGCTACAACGAAGCAGAAAGGAACTTTATCAATGGATTGCAAGGTAAGTATATCAAATTGTTGAATACCTGGATTAAAATTTTCTTATGCGAAAAAAAGGTTATTATAATCCATTGATTTCTGGGGTAACACGGAGTGGAAGAGGCTACCAAGGGATTGAAGGGTTAGAAAACAATCCCTTAATTTCACTATCATGAGAAAGTGAGGAGGAGCTCGCAGGGTTCTCTCTGAAAAGCACGGTTTGGTTGATAAAGCAACTGATTCCACTGTTAGCACCACCATCCACACCATCATCCACTTTTCGTACATCAAACCCATCTTCACCTACGCCACCTCTGCCACCACCGAGGGTTGCAATGGTGAGTGCGATCAAGTTTCCCGTATTTTGAGCTATTGGAAATGAGGAACCAAATTAGTTCTAGTTCGTGGTAAATGCAGTATGGTAAGCCCAAGGAATTACTGATGATAACATCAAAAAGGCTACTTTGGTAAGCATGCTGGAGGATCGCGCGTTGACGTGGTATATAAAGCACTGTAGGGATCATCCAAATGTAGGAATAGCAGAGATCCAGGATGCATTGAACAAAGAATTTAACTAGCCAAAATCAAAGACATAGTCAATTATCAGGTTCAAGGAGATCATGATGTTGCCAGGTGAAACCCCTTGGGATCTGGATTAGAGATTGAAGAGCACGATTCGCAAAGCTGACATGACATTGATG
Source organism: Pinus taeda (assembly GCA_000404065.3). Lineage (NCBI taxonomy): Eukaryota > Viridiplantae > Streptophyta > Pinopsida > Pinales > Pinaceae > Pinus > Pinus taeda. The sequence continues at coordinate 366,510 of APFE030055181.1, read as the reverse complement.
GATGTGTAGCACCACCCCTAGTTTATGGCATCTTTGACACTGCATCTAGGTATGGCGTTGTCACAACAGAAGAGGTTGCATGAAACTCCAATACAAGATCTTGGGTTGGAAGTTCAACAAATCAATGCACAACTACAAAACCTATGTTTGGAGATGCAAAGCCTGAAACAAGATAGGGTGCCCCGCCCAAAGACACGTGAAGAAGTGTGGTGTATCAAATGCAAGGGCTGAGGTCACGACAATGATCACTGCTTCGTATTGGCAAACTATTTGGCGAGAGGGCTACTGATGCCATTGAAACTGGAGGTACAACCAGGGCCAAGTGCGGTGCCCGCACTATGGTGTGCAATTTTCCAAGTAGGAGGAAAGCACACGATGAACAATTGTCACCTCATGTAAAAGTATACCCAAACTTCGTAGCAACTATATTGTAACTTTTGTAGATCAGTGGGTCACGATGAGAAAACGTGTCAGAGCTATGAGCTAATGATGGATAGGACCCCAGCCTATCGAATGCAAACTGAAACGCAAAGTTTCGATCGAGCTGCAGGGGTGCACAGTGGATTTCAAGGATGGAAACGAGGAAGAGGAGGAATGGGACCTAGACGAGGATCCAGACAGCTAATTTGTTATAATTATGGGGGTTGGGGCACTAAGCTCATGATTGTACCAACTCGGTGAGAATATCTTATCTGTATGGTGAGAAGTTTGATCATGAAATGGTAGATTGCTCAATGATGATCACCCAAATGCATGAGAAAGGGGTTCTACAACCCACCCCAGCTTGAAATATTCAAATGATGAGGTTTGAACCATACGAAGAGGACCCCAACATAAAAATGGTACTTAGAAGCAACACAACTATAGGGGAAGATAAGAGGAAATATCCTAGAGATGATTTAGAGGTTTGCGAGACTCCCACAAAGAAACATGTGAAGGAAACATGTAACGAAGCTACAAAGAGCTTCACGGAGGCCTCTACTTTAGGTAGTAGGGATCAACTTGAGCTGGGAATTTATCCATCTATGCTTACACTCTTTTTAGAGATGTGTATGAAGCTATTGTGTGACAATAAGGTAGTTAAGAGACTCCAAGAGCTGATCATTAACTGCGCCATGCCAGGGGAGCCATGTGTGATCCGAAAACTAGGAAAGCATGCTTTACGCACCAGGTTGGAAATACAATTGATGGTTCAAATTGGTGAATATGAGATGGATCAAGTCCTCCTAGATTTGGGGTCAGATGTGAATTTATTACCAAAACAGACGTGGGAACGCATTGGCAGGCCTATGCTGCAATGGTCTCCTATTCAATTACGGATGTCCAACGAAAACAATATCCTACCAATGGGAAGGTTGCAAGGGGTGATAGTGCACTTTGAGGTAATAGAAATTGTGGATGACAGTAGTCTGTACCCTGCGTTGCTAGGCATAGAATAGGTCATAGACACCAATGGTGTCATCAACCTAAAACAACGGAAGATGATATTCGAGAAAAAGTCACTCCATGTAATAGTTTCGCTAGACCCGGCCAAAGGAGCATGCTACACTAAACCTATGTGCAGCAGGGATAGTGATGATGAATAAGACTATATACCAAATAACAGCACCAGATCAGGATCAGGTGAATCCAACAGTGAAGGGGAGAATCTCATGAGAGCGTGATAGCTCCTGCACATCGGATTTAGATGAGGAGATAGAACATTGGCATAACCGATTAGTAACAATGCTAAACTGTAATATGATGATGAGATCATTGTGACACGTGACAACTGAGGTAAGGACACTACAGGCGGATGACAGTGCAACAAATTCATCCAGGTGGATATTGGTGGCAACCTGCCAAGTCCATCTAGACCCCCATCATTGTCTCTTTCAGCATTTTCAGTTTCCTTAATTATAGCACAACTTACCATTTTTAGCAGTTTTTCGGGTCCTGAACTTCCGGAGCCGTTTTGAGGCCCTAAACAACGTTTTTTGGGGAATCCAAGGGAAACATGGGTCCAATGTTGCCCATTCCAACAATGGTAGTTCTTGGATAGATCTTTCTAACGAGCTATCATACGCGTCAAACGGAGATTGTATGCCAAAGTTACGACCCCGGGAAATTGATGTACCAATTTACCCAAAACCGGGCCCACAATTTGGCGTTTCATCTTCTAAGGGTCGGTTTTGGAATGTGAAGGGTTTTCCATTGTTTCTCAATAATAAATAGGCCTTCGAGCCTCATTGTAACACAATTTCGGAACAGTTCAGAGGCATGTAGCCGCACATCTCTTCTCAGAGATAAGCTACCATCGCCCTAGCTGGTTTATTTCCAATTCTGGTTGTAAGCATATTTCGGTATTTTCCATTAATGAAATGAAGTATTATTTCCGCTGCATCTCTTTATTTATGGTTATCACATCTCTGTATTTATGGTTATCTATGTAATCTATTGCGTTCCTGTTTAAATCCGGATCAATTTCAAACTCAAATAAGAATGTATCTGGATCTTCATTTGCTAAACCATAGAATTTGGTAGAGAAGATGGGGGAATTATGTGCATTTGTGTCACTCCTAGATCTTTGATAGGAAATTCAAAAGTAGAAATGTGAGCCATTTCTTACCATAATAGAAGATGTTTTTCATGTGTTTTTTTTAGGCTCCTTCAAATGTTCCTGTCAATCAGTTAGTGAAATGGGTGGTGCTTACATCACCACTTGAGTGAAATCATGAGATTTGTTTTTCAAAATTTCTATTTTTTTTTCACACAGAAATATGAACATTTATTTCTACCCCAAGTTATTTAACAATCCAGTTGGAAAGTAGGCGAGGGAGCAGGGTTTTTACATGCCCCTATACGCAGGTTCTTACCTTCCGTTTTTAATACCCAACTCTTTTTCCTAACAGGCACCCATCAGATGCACACTACTCTTTAGAAATGGCTACACTCTCCCCGGCAACGGCGCCAAAATGTTGAGCGATAAAAAGGTGTCGTTTTAACTCCTAATTATATTCACATTAATTGTCAACCCAAGGACGATTTTTTATTTCAAGAGTGTACTCAGTCTAAGGCGGCTATTTACTCAAGAGTAATGTTTTGCAAGATAGTGCTTAAAATACAAAAGTAAATGAATGCTTGAAACAAAATCTACTTACAATTAAAAGAAACTTAACACTCTGAAACTTAAATCATTCACTCATAAGACTACAATTTATCAGTCAAGGATGCAGTAGCAATAACTCATTCCTTGTTTAACTGATATAAATTAAATCAAGCATAAATAAGATCCCCAATCTGAGAACTTAGATAGTGGTAGTTAGTGTTCTTTACAGTTGTTGACCTCACACACAACATTAAATAACCAATTGGAAATTGCAAAGAACTAAATCTATCGTGCTACTGCAACTTAATCGAAATGAGACAATTGTGCTAACTAGAAGAATGTTGAAAGGCAAGCTTAAATAATTGCAAAAAGTAAATGAACAGTAGTGCTAAGTATTAGAAATGAACAGCCAAGCTATTATAGCTATAATGAGTAGAAAATTGTTAAATTACTAGAATGAACAGCAAAGTTATTTCAATAGAAATGAACAGCAATCTGTAGTGAACATCAAAGTCTGAAATGAACAGCGAGGCTTTATATTTGAAATGAACAGCATAACAATGTAAGTTGAAAAGGATAATAATATCTGTTATGATGGAAAAGAATAGCCACGCGATTCAATCACAACTTGTGCAATAAAACAATTTCATAAAATACTATAACAACACGCTGTAAAAACATGAAACTGTAAAGCAATACGATTCAAAGAAATAAGAATTAAATCAAACCATCACACGGCAGAAATCGTAAAGATATAATACAGCAGCAGCTTAATCCACCAGAGGCTAGGCCCTTAGCCGCTAGCGGATGCTGTTGGGCTACTTCAGATAAGGCGAATGAACAAAAACCTCCAAATTATATATTAATCATCAAATTGTGAAATAATTACAACAGCCAAAGCCTTGAGAATTACAATGGTAATGAAACAATCCCTTTTTCCTCCTATACTATCATGAATCATGAATCCTTAATTCTGAATCTCTAATTCTCAAATCGTAACTTTGCATTCTCTCAGCCATCCTCCCCCCAATACATAATACATACTCTCCTTTTATAATCATAAAGAGGAGAAATCAAATAGTAAATATGATCTCTCATAAAAATATTGGATTGTTTCTAACCAATTTATCAACAAGAAAATATATTTCCATCCATCTTTCAACAAGAGCAAGGCGAATTTGGCTTTGCAGCTGAGATTTGGAAAACGACCACACAGCAAATCTGAGATAATCATGCTCAAAGAACCTTGTGTTTCTCTCAATACAAGCCGAATTTGGGCAAACCATTCTTTAAAAAAGTTGATTTGGTCCGTTCTGGACAAAACCCATGTTCCGGATTTTCCATATTCTTCTTCATCTGCCCCAAAATCTCAATCGCAAAATTGTAACTTCTTATTCCAGAAAATTTCTGAGTTGGGAAATTTAATGATCAAATTTTCAATCTGGAAATTATCTTGGAGGTTAAAAATGATGAGTAATGTTACAACCAATTTATTAATAAACCATCATTCATAAAATCATGCGTAATCATCAATTTATTGGAAATAAAGGAGAATAAATAATATTTTTCCATAAGAGCATAAATCATTATAAAATGGATTTATATAATAAATGACATGATAAAGAATGGTAGAAATAGGTGGAATAAGCGTTCAAAAGTGATAATAATAATGGCATATTAACATCCCAACAACTACCCTCATCACTCTTCAACTTTTTTACAAATAACTTATTACATTACTGTCAATTAAAATTAATTAGCTATCATTTAATTGTCAACCCGGGGGTTTCGTAAAACTTGTGAAGCGTGCGTGCATTGTATATGCTAGAAATTAACTTCCAATTTAGATCAATCTAAATACGAAACCAAATAACAACAAACCAAATTCACCTATTTTAATTCAACAATCAATTCAAAAGAACTATAGTACAATTATAGTACAATGCACGGAATTGAAATTACATGAAATGAAATCTACTCTAAGGGACCATGTGTGCATTATCAAATCAGGATCCTATGAAATGAATAATCCAAACCACATGACATGAAATGAAAGAAAAAACAATCATTATTAACCTCTCACACAGGAAAATATATGAAAGCAAGTAAAAACAATCGCTCTTAACCTCTAGATAGGAAAGCAAATAAAATAATCGCTCTTAACCTCTAGATAGGAAAGAAAATAAAAACAATCACTCTTAACCTCTAGATATGAAAGAAAATAAAAACAATCACTCTTAACCTCTCACACAGGAAAAGGTATGAAGGAAATAAATCTAAATCTATGAAAGCAATAAATCTTAATCTATGAAAAATAATAAATCTCACACATTGTAGGTGGCCAATCCAAAAGTATGAGAGATGGCAAGTTGAGAGGCTCCCAGTACAAGCATTACCAATCAAGGTGAACATCACTCATGAGCATGGTGCTAAATCTAAATTCCATTCAAAACATAAGTAATATTAACTTTCCACTTGAGTATATCCAGCTTTACACATGCCTTTGAAAGGAGAAGGCTCTCATATCTATACAAGAACATAAGAATCTACCTCATTAATGGAGGTCCATTATTCTCTCCCTAGAGACACATATCCTCTTTGACCTTTATCCAAATCTTCTTCCATATCTTAAAGGGAATTCGAATTTGAGCATTGGAGGCCACATAAGGGTGCCTTGGAAGCTTCCAAATGACGTACACATGTCATGAAACTCAAGCCACTTTTAAGTATTAGCAAGTATATGTCATTTTTATAAGTTTTAACCATTTAATTCACTTATAATACTAGAAATCATTAACTTTTGGAAAACACAAATGGAACTCATATAATTATGGAAATGGAGGCTAATGAAAGGTTATATGGTCATGGAGTTGCGACATGTGAGTGAAATGGTGGCAATAAAGGTGAAAGTGGATGATATTTTGAAGACATTTTGGAGACTCTACAATTACATAGTGATTGTTCACATTCCACTAATGACACTTGGAATTTAACTTACGACATATTTATAAATAATACACATTTTCCACATGTACCCATGCCACACAAAATAGGCTAGAGACAGCCTAATAAGGAAAAACACTATGACTCTGAAGTTTGGGGAAAGATCCACTCAGCAACCTCCACTTGATGCTTCTTGGTCATATATTGTGTCAAGCTTGGTATTGTGCTATGATGTCCCCAAACTGCTTGATGGTGTCTTTCTAATAACGAACTCTTCCCTCCATAGCTTCTGGGTATATGGTCTTGGAACCGTTTCCCAACTCATCCTGAAGCATGTGCAACATGGTTTTGACCATAACAAGACCACCAATATACTTGCGCATTTTTTGTGAACTCAGCTCCAAGCCATCATTAGTGGCCCCTTGCCATAGCTACTCCATGTACCTATCAATCTCTAGCCAAACTTGCTTCTTGTGCTTAGCTTCGGTGAGGGAACCGATTGATGGGATCTTGTGTGTTCTTACCATGACATACAAACTCTATTACAACCATGTCATGCATATGAAGCATGTAGGTTTTTGACAAACGGGGCGAGTTGCACATAATTCTTGATCAACATCCAGAACTTTTCTTTCTCTAGCTCTGCCTACGACTTCATCATCTTTTTCAAGTAAAGTGGGGCCCCTTTGTACCACATTGTCCACTCTTGCACATGGGCAATGGAAGCATGTATGTCCCTGAGAATTTGGAAAAACCTTTTTCTCTATTATTGTAAGCCATGTAGATGGACAACTACCTTATGCATGGTGACTAATCCATCATATAGCTTCTGCATGGTAGTTTCAAGTGTTGATACTTCAGCAAGTATCTATTTCCTCATCTCTGCCATTACAGAAACTGCGCTCTACTCTCTAGATTGTTCTGCATCTTTCCTGGTTGCCTCCAAGTTCTTTGCCATATGTTCGTTCTTGGCTAGTAGGAACTTTAAATTTGAGCTTGTGGCTCCTGCATAAGCTGAAGTGGCATTGGCCATGGCAACTAGATGCTTCATGACATTTGACACTATCACCTTTTCCTTCATGAATTCAGGTGATGCGTGATCATCAAGGAAATGATTTCTCTGTGCATATACAATCTTCTTCTGCAGCTCGTCAAATGATAGATTGTACACATACATCATCGGATCATCATCAAGGAGAATAGCTTCTCCTTACGCGCTCGGGACTAGTTCTGACATTGGAGGTGGTGGGGAATGAGAGGTGACCTTGGGTGCTCTTGGCATGAGGTCAATTTTTTGGTCCTATGGCTCCTTCCCCAACTCCATGTTTGTCACTTCAATCAATTGCTTAATCTGTTGAGAAAGCTCCTGATCCTACATATGCTCACCCTCTTCTTTAGCTGCCAGCTATTCTGACTCCTCAACCTATATGGACGTTCTTTGTTCTGTCATCGTGCCTTGCCTTTCTTCTTCCTCCTGTTTCTGCTTCTCTTCCCTCTCTCTCCTTCTCAACTCCTTCTCTTCCTTCAACTTCTTTTATGTTTCCTGCAACTTTCATTCTAGTTCCTCCAGCCTTTTATTTTCTCTCTTCCTTCGCTCTGATCTCTTTAGTCATTGCTCCCTCTTTGCCTCCACTGCCAAAGATGATTTCTCAGTGATAGGATCTTCTTTCATCTTGTAGCTTTGCTCATCCTTTGGGTTCTCATAAATCTTCCTCTTGTCCCTGTCGTATGCTAGTTTGTTGCTTATTTTTGTTGTTGTTGTTGCTTCCTATGTTGTTTCTACCAGAAAAGAAGCTTTCCATGTTATGGCTATATTAACTCGCTCGTGGAGCTTAGAGTCATTGTAACAATATCTCCAAGGGTCCTCCTCGTCCCAGTGAAATTTCCCATGGATCCATGGATAAAACACCTTCGCATAGTGGTTCTTGCAAATATCGTGGGGATCATATGGATTGAAGTCTTTGTGCCGAACTCAAACTTCACTATTTCCTTAACTTTGGCATTTGCATCCTTCAAGCTCTTAATCTCATACAATTGAATCCATGGAATACCATGGTGCCTTCTTCCTCCTATGGAGCTCTATTGATAACCCTATGGAGCTATGATATGAGACCTCTTGCATCACCAACTTGTCCATGACATACCTTGGTAGAACATGCAGAGGCTTCTCTTTGCCAAACATCCTGATGAAGGTGCCACTGGGTGAGGCACACCAATATTCAATGTCAAGTATTGCCTCCATCACTTCTTGGGACATGCAAGGTGGATCTTGCTCAAATATCAACTTGTATAACAAGATGATGAAAAGTTCAGCCAGCCTTGCCATAACTCCTTGGTAGTTGCAGTCGGAAAGCAACTTGCAATAAATGTTGATGGAAGCCTCTTTCGGTTCCCATGTCCAACTCATGTTGGGCAAAAATTGCATCAAGTAAATACGCAAACATTTATAATCTCGCTTGCTCATCCTTGGGCAGATTCCAAGCGATAGTCACATCGACTTTCATCTGAAGAGCCAACAGATCCAACCAGTTCAATGGTTTTCCATAACTCACCAGTTGGTCCAACATAACCACCCAATTTTCGGGAAAGGTCTTCATGCTATCTTGATGATATAATTCGTATGCAAAGATGATCAAGAACTAGTAAGCCTTCCTGAGAGACTTTGTCTTGTAAACCTGATTGGGTGTTGTTCTAAACTTTGATGGCTCTTTCACCTAGTGCTTCAAAATATCTCTGGTGTTCACAGAATTGTGGGTGGAATAGAAAAGTGAGTCCATGTGGTTCATTGGCTGAGGTAAATGATACATCTAATGATAGTTCTTCGTCCTGAAGGTGGAAAGTTGTATCCCAATGGCACTGCTCAATGTCATAGTCTTTGGATGTGTGTGTGAGACAATCAAGTGGATGATGTCCACACATGGGAAGGCAAGGTACCTGCATGCAATCTTGTGTAAGCCTAACCGATGGATGCTAATGTAAACCTATCGATCCTCTAACTCTTCCTTGAAGTCATCTGCAAATATATCCTTGATTTCTTGCCATGTTAACTTCATTCACATCTCAATGAACAATTGAGTATCTTCATAAACTATAAAATTCACTGACAACTGCTCAACTGCTTCCCCAATGCTACTCTCGACAGTATCCTTTGATGCGGCTCTCTTGGAGGCCATGTTACCTATAACTGCTAGAGAGCTGCTCAACGATTGTTATACCTGGAGACAGAGAGGACACTCATGGCATGTAAATGTTAGCTTGAAACCAAAAGCACTTCAAGAATAGACCAAGCAACAAATCGGGCAATTGTTGGGGGGGCTTGCGCAATATTGGTTCACAGAAGTGATTGGATGCCAATTGGAACTACACATTGCACAGTCCCAATAGTCAATGGGGAGGTCTTCCTGACTTGAACTACACAATGCAAAGTTCAATCTCGGCATAGGCCAGGAGGGATTGCGCATTGTGCAGTCTTAGTGGCCAAGGCTCAGGGCTGGCTCCTGGAACTGCGTAGTGTGCAGTTGGAGCTAGGCTTGGGAAACCCCTATACAATTCTAGAAGCCAAGGTTGAGACCTTGAGCTCCAGAAATGCACAATGCATGCTTTGGAAAACGAGATATGGCCCAAGGAAGCCCAGATCTACCCAAGGGGAGTGAGAAATCGAACAGATCTAAAGGAAAGTGTGATTTTGGGTGCAGATCTAAGTGAATGATGATGCATGAAAGTGAAACAAGTGCAGGAACCAATAAAACTAAAGGAAAACATAGCATGTGGAGAGAGTCGTTGTAGTGACGAACGTTAGTGCAAAACTGGGTGATGAATGAAACACTTGGGAAAGGCAATGTAAAACTTAAAACAATACTTCTACAATCTTAAACAAGTTAAAACACTATTGGTCATTCAGCAAAATGAGTGAAACAATACTCTCACAAGCTAAACAAACAAAAGCGACGGAAAAAATAACAAAAGACTAGAAAAGCAAGACTTACCTAGAAAAGCAACGATCGCATCAAAGGTTCCTTGATCTCCTTAGGAATGGAACAGCTCCATGATCGAATGTGAAAATGATATCTTACAGCACTGATTAAATATATTTGATCAATTTAGGGTTTATGACACAAAGGCCAAAAATAAGGCGAAAAAATGACACTTGGCGACAGTTTCCAAAATAACTCAAGTGTTTCCTTCAAGTTCTCTAGGGATACTTTTTCACTTTTTTCCTTTTTATTTTTAGGAGAAGTTTCCATGCATGGCCCGGAGAGATTGCATAGTTCTGGGAAGGACTGGCCAACTCACTAGCTCATGCACTGAGCAACTTTTAAGGGAGAAGCTTCTGAGAAATTTCTAGGCTGAGTGGATCTAGGTTCTCTCACACTCTACGCAATTTCCAAGTTGAAGGTTGGTTGTGAGCTGGCTCTGCACAATTTTGGAGTTGAAGGCTCACTATCATCTTGGACTATGCAATTCCTAAGAGCAAGGTTGGTTGCCCTCAAGGATTGCGCAGTTACTAAGGCAAGCCTGGAAGCAGGTTCAAACCAAGTCAAGAGACTAGATTTTGGGTTAGGAAATAAACCAAGTGAGTAAACACAAGCCAAAAATGCAAAATATAAATCTCAATCAAAGTACAAGTACCTGGGTCAGTGCGAAATGAGCTACTGTGATTTAGGAGGGATGCTCAAAAATTAAGCATAGGAAAGATTTTGGAGGGTGGTTGTAGCCACTACAATAGGACTAAAAAGCATAATTCTAATGAAGAAACTAATGGCCACTTTCAGCATTTAAAAGAAGAAATAAATCACTAGTCTACATGTGCTTGCACAGGCTTTGTTAGATCAGAGCATACATAACTCACAATAGATTCATACTCAGAGACTTAGATGACAATAACAAAGAATAATTCACAGAGATAGACAAATGGAGAAAAAACAAGATTACTCAATCAAAAACAACAGAATAAATAAAACAATCACTGGAGAACAAAAATCACTTTGCATTACATAACAAGCTTGGGCCTTGGCTTGCTTGCTTTGGCCAGAGAAATTACAAATTCATAGAGGCAGAAGAAGGATCTAGAATCCTGTATGTGATACAGATGGAGATCTGGAATTATCTAGAAACTAATGGTGGTGTTAAGATCTAGAAAGATCTAGAAACCTGTGTGAATTTGACTTCACATTTAACATTTTCCCACTTGAAGCCAAATAAGAGTCATCAAGTCACACCGAGTCCTACCATGCCTCTACATAACTCATGTTTATTTCGTGGTAGAATATTAGTGAGCATATCAGCATGGTTCCTATCTGTATGGATCTTTTCCAAGGATCATTGTTCTTCCTCCAACACATGCCGGATCCAATGGTACCTTAAGTCAATGTGCTTGGTTTTTGAATGAAATGTTGGGTTTTTCGCCAAGTGAATGGCACTCTGACTATCACAATATAACACATACTTGTCCTGCTTTTTTCCTATCTCTCCTAGGAATCGTTGCATCCATAACATATCTTTACAAGCTTCTGTTGCAGTTGTACTCTACTTCTATTGTAGAGATGGCTACTATTCTTTGTAGCCTTGACACCCAAGATACTGTTGCACCTGCAAATGTATACAAATAACTTGTAGTGGACATTCTGGTATCCATATCTCCAGCCATATCTGCATCTGTAAATCCTACAAGCACGGTCTCATCATGACAAAAACATAAACAATAATGACTAGTACCCTTGAGATACCTCAAAATCCATTTTACTGCTTGCCAATGTTGTTTTCCTAGATTTGAAAGGAACCTACTCACTACTCCCATTGAATATGCAATGTCTGGTCGTGTGCATACCATGGCATACATCAAACTGCCAACTGCTGAAGCATAAGGAATCTTGCTCATCTCTTCTTTCTCCTTGTCATCACTAGGACATAATTCAGTACTCAGCTTGAAGTGGGTTGCAAGGGGTGTACCAACTGGCTTGGCATCCTTCATATTAAACCTGCCAAGCACCTTCTTGATATATTTTTCTTGTGATAGCCACAACCTTTTGTTTTTCCTATCACGCATAATCCACATGCCCAATATCTATTGTGCTAGTCCCAAATCTTTCTTCAATATATTGATCTTATTCTTATCATGCCCAACAATCAACATGTCATCCACATATAACAATAATATGATATACTTTCCTTGATCATACCTCTTGATATGGACACAATGGTCAGCTTCCAACCTCTGAGTTCCAACATGAATGAATCAAATTTCTTGTACCATTGTTGAGGTTCCTGTTTCAACCCATAGAGACTCTTCTTCAACCTACAAACAAGGCCTTCTTTGCCTTTTTCTATGAAGCCTTCTGGCTGCTCCATATAAATTTCTTCCTCCAATTCACCATGAAGGAATGCAGTTTTTACATCTAACTGTTCACATTCTAGGTTTAAAGTAGAAACTAGACCAAGAATGACTCTAATGGATGAGATTTTAACAATAGGTGAGAAAATTTCAGTGAAGCCAATACCTTCTTTTTGGGCAAAACCTTTCAACACCAGTCTTGCTTTATACCTCTCCTTCTTTTCGTCACCTTCATGCTTAATCCTGTACACCCATTTGTTTTGTAGAGCCTTTCTACCTTTTGGGAGGTTTACCAACTCCCAAGTTTTATTTTCCTGCAAAGAATTCATTTCTTCTTCCATTCTTTATTGTGCTCGACTTTACAAGCTTCTTGAAAACAATTAGGTTCACCTTCATCAGCCAACAAAATATAGTTTGAAGGAGATACCTTTGTGAAGGCTTATGAGGCCTAGAAGATTTGCGAACCAACTGTGGTGGTGCATTATCAGGTTAAATCTCCTGTAAAGGTTCCTGCAAGATTCCTTCTTCTTGTTGTTCATCATTTTCCACTTGTTGTTCTTCATGCTTTTGAATTTGTTGTTCATTTTCTTGTATTGGTGGTATGTTTTCCTACTGCTCTTCAAACCTATCAATAACCTTCTTGACCTCCAACTCATCTACAGTCCTCTTGAACATTTTTGACTCATTAAATATAACATCCCTATTTCTAATAATTTTATGTTTGACTAGATCCCATAGATGATAACCAAAATATTCATCCGCATATCCCAAAAAAATGCATTTCATAGATTTATCATCTAGCTTAGTTCTATTTTCTTTGGGAATATGTACGAATGATTCACATCCAAAGATTTTCAAGTGAGAATAATTCAAATTCTTACCAGTCCAAACTTCTTCAGGGATACCACCATCCAAGGTTGTAGTTGGAGATCTATTATTGAGGTAGCAAGCGGTCCTAACTGCTTCAGCCCAAAAATTCTTCTCCAAACTGGAATTAGACAACATACTTTGCACCTTTTCCATAATGGTGCGATTCATCCTTTCTGCGACACCATTCCGTTGAGGAGTACAAAGCACAGCCTTCTCATGCTTTATGCCAAACCTATTACAATATTCCTTAAATGCATTTGAGCAATATTCTCCACCATTATCTGTTCTTAAACACTTCAGCAATTTGTTAGTCTCTCTTTCAACAGAAACATGGAATTTTTGAAATATTCCAAACACTTCACTTTTATTTTTCATAGGATATGCCCAAACGTTCCTGGATGCATCATCTATAAATGTTACAAAATATGATGGTCCTCCTAATGATATGATGTTAACAGGCCCAAACACATCTAAGTGTACCAATTCTAACACATTTTTCTTTCTATCATGGCCACCTCTAAGGAATGAAACCCTTCTTTCTCTACCATATATACAATTCTCACAAAGATCAAGATTGTAGGATTTCAAACCTGGCAATAAATTTTTATCAACAAGGATTTTTAAACCCTTCTCGCTCATGTGACCCAAACACTTATGCCACAAATCTGTTGAATTTCCTTCTTTTGTGACAACAGCCAAATCTGATTTTCCTGTTAGTGTCTTCAATGTGTATAATGTTCCTGTCTTGGGTCCTTTGGTCACGACCAATGCACTTTTGCTAATTTTCCAGCCTCCTTTTCCAAAGCTTGTCGAATAGCCTTCATCATCCAGTCGTCCCATAGAGATTAAACTCATAAGCATTTTTGGTACATGCCTTACCTATTTCAACAATATATCTTGTCCATCTTTCATCTTGATCTGGACATCTCCCACTCCAACAATACTGCAAAAATGATTATTCCCCAAATGCATTCTACCATAATCACCAGGATTATATGAAACAAAACTATCTTTGCATGGGGTTACATGGTGAGATGCCCTAGAGTCAAGGATCCAATCAAAGCTACTGCTAGATGTATATACACATGCATCCTCTACTGAAACAGTAAACAACACATCACCATCTGTGGCTACAGCAGTAGTCTCACCTTCATTTGTGCTTGATGACTTGTGATTTGTACTAGACGGTCTCTAATCCTTTTTTCCTTTCTTCCAGAATCGACATTCTTTCTTCATGTGCCCGGGTCTGCCACAATGAAAGCAGATGATTATGCCTCTCCTTGATTTTGACCGGCCTCTTGATCTTGATCTCCCTTGCTAGCCTCGATCCATTCTCCTACCATGATCAGCTAGAGCTAGAGCCTCTCCTCCCTGGTTTTCCGCAATTGACATGCGTCGCGACTCCTCATTCATTAAACTATTGCTGACATCATCAAACTTTAGGGTCCTTGTGGTTGCTGAAGTGCTCATAGCCACAATTAAATTTTCCCAACTATCTGGCATAGAACACATCAGCAATATGGCTCTAATTTCATCATCTAAAATGATTTTAACAGAGGCAAGTTGATTAGTAATAATATTAAATGCATTCAAGTTCTCAGCAATTGAAGCACCCTCCTTCATTTTTAGATTATAAAGCTTCTTCATCAAGAACACTTTGTTTTATGTTGTGTTCTTCTCATATAGATCATGGAGCTTCTTCCATAATCCTTCAACAATCTTTTCTCTGGACACATTGAAATACACATTCTTTGCAAAATATTGGCGGATTGTTGCAATCGCATTTCTATCTAGCTTATTCCACTCTTCATTTGTCATCGATGAGGGTTTCTTTGTTGTGCCCTCAATCGGAAAATATTGATCCTTTAAAATTAGTATATCCTCCATATGTGATTTCCATAGGGCAAAATTAGCCCCACTCAACTTCTCCATATCTGTAACTGTTGTCTCCATTTTCAATCAAATTCACGCCCCAAACACACAAAAAACTCCACTTAAAAATAAAACTTTAATTATTACTCTTTAAAATTTAGTAATAATGACCTTCCTCCTTTTAAAATACCCTTTTCAAAATCCCTGCTCCTTTTTAAAATATACTTTTCAAAAATTCCAACATATAATTATATATGTTTTTTTATAGTATAATATAAAAACATATATTAATGTTTTTAACCTTTTCACATTTCACACATACATATGTTGGTTTGAGAAAAAACTTGACGTATACGTGCAAGCTTGATGTTAAAAAATAAAATAAATAAAAAATAAATAAATATATAAAAATAAAATAAAATAAAATAAAAAATTATGAACACCATGTTTCAACTCCAATCTCCACGGATCTCCACGTTTCAAACTCCAGCAACGCGTTTCAACACAGATCCACAACTTTGTTTTTCTTACAACAACTGTCTTTTAGTTCTAGCGTTCCTCAGCTATTTCCTGGACAGATCCTTCAACAGCTCCAGGGGTAACAACCAATGTTTTAACAAATGCTGCTAGAGTTAGGCGATGGCACTAAGCGGCTTGCACAGTGGATATTTGGCCCTTGCTCTGATACCAGTTGTTAGATCAGAGCATACATAACTCGCAGCAGATTCATACTCAGAGACTTAGACGGAATAGCAAAGAATAATTCACAGAGACAGAAAAATGGAGAAATAACAAGATTACTTAGTCAGAAACAGCAGAATAAATAAAACAATCACTGTTGAATAGAAATCACTTTGCATTACATAACAGGCTTGGGCCTTTGCTTGCTTGCTTTGGCTAGAGAAATTACAAATTTATAGAGGCAAAAGAAGGATCTAAAATCATGTATGTGATTCAAATGGAGATCTGGAATGATCTAGAAACTAATGGCGGTGTTAAGATCTAGAAAGATCTAGAAACCTGCGTGAATTTGGCTTCACACTTAACAAGCTTCAGAGATCATTCACTAAAATGGAAAAGAAGAGACAATTTTTAATTTTTTATGCATGAGGACATGCAAAACCTTTGGTGTAGGGGAATGTTGAAGTCTGGAATTGTTTCTTTTTTACTATACCTTTTTCCCTCTTATTTCACCTTCTTATCACCATTTTGTAGCAAACTCGGCATGTTTAAGGTCAAGGTCAACTCTCAAAAAGGTATTCATCATCCATAATTATAATCTCTGCTTCTTAATGAATTACAATGAAAATATTCTTACAATCATGGAATTACAAACATTCTTCATCTAATATTAGTTTTTGCAGTAATGTTCAGTGTTAGACAGGTTGCAGCACTTCAAATAAGGGATCAAGACTACTTGGAGATGATAATTGTCCACCATATGGATAACTACCTATCAGCACAACTTGACAAGCTATGAGGATTGAGAGATATGGAAATCAAACTCGGAGTCAAACTCTAAATGATGTGTAGCAATCAACCAAAGGCAACGGAGGAATAAAACAACATCAAGCGAGCGAGATTTAATACCTATTCGACTGTTATATTCTGGATCGAGATGAATCTCTTATGGCTTTCTCTATCAGTAGAAAGTCATAAAGAGATTGAGTTTTAAATCAAATCCAACTCATAGATGTCAAAACAGCACATGTCGTGTAGGCATAAATTTCTCAAAATCGTTTTATGAAAATTGTATAAGGGTTGTAAGCCGAGACAAGAGACGTAATTTTGGAATATTGAAGTTTATATTTGTTTTACTGTGGAGGCTGATATACTCTATTTTAGTTTAATATAAGCTACTTTTCTCAATGTGTGAGTAAATATTTTGTGATTACTAGTTGACCTGCACTCACGGGAGGGCCCCCTGTCAAGATGTGAGGTTTTGTTTTGAGTTTTGTTTTTGCATTACTTACCTTTAGTATTCTAGTTTCTTTCATAATTCATTTCCATTATAGTTTCATTTCTGACAATTCTCATTTTGATTGCAAAGTACTCATAAACAAAAAGGCATTAAAAAGATTTCAATTGTTGAATGCATCTTATTTCCAGTACTTAATCATTTCATAGCTTAAATTGATTTCTTAATTGTTGATGAAACGTGCTTCAGAGGATAAATACACACACAAGTAATCATTCTCAAGTTGTAAATATTTTCATTTCATTTTCTCCCAGTAGATCCTTTTATCGCAATTTCTCTTTCATGCAATTAAACTAGAATTTATTCACTGCAATTTAGCATAAGAGTTTCCTTCTGCAATATAGTGTAGAATGCTTTGAATTCTGCAAATATAGTTTGTTTCTTTCTTGAAATTTTTATTTTAAGCATTTTCCTTTCATACAACTAGAGGAAAGTTTTGAATTCTGCAACTTAAGATAGAATTCAATTTTTGCAAAGAAATAGTTTTTTGTTATAGATCTGATCCAAAAATATATGATAAATAATAAGAAATAACAAGATCTAAATATAGATAGAAATGTTTTTTTATTGATCAAACCTTAAGGTAGGGAAACATCATACATTCACTCCTTAAGGGAGCAGAACACTCCACAAGCCATATGCTTATTCATACAATATTCATTGACATCTCTCAATGGGGAGTCTCTAGCCTCTATATAGACCTCATACATACAATACCATGGGTCATTACCATGGTTCCCTCAATATCATCTACCTAATACCATGGGCTTATTACATTATTTCTAACTACTTGTGGTCCTTTACATGATACAGGTTAACCACCTTATTTATTACTATGGCCCATCTCATTATTACATTATTCTCTTGGGTACCTCCCTCTATACCCCATATTATCCCCCCTAGGTATACTACATTCCACCCCCCTTAACATGTTTCATCCTCAAAACATACGAAGAACACAAATAATGAGATCTACTCAAAAGAGTAGTCCAATGGTATCATGCACGGGCATCTAGCCATCCAAGAGAAAGGTGAACCCTTGATCTAGCTGGTGTCTCACTCGCTTGATATGGAAGTTGACCCTAACAACTCTTCTGTGTTGATGTGTAGTAGTTGGATCGTCGCCCCTCTCTATCTGTCATGCAGGGGTTATTGTCCTTGTGGCTAATTCTTTGCCATCTCGTTGGTTGTTTTCTTGCGAGGTGATGCGGGTAGTGATATGCCGACGTTTTAACCAATGGCATATCTTTCTTTAATTCACCACCTAATGGAGCCTGATTGGTATCTGGTACATGTTGTGGTGCCTGTTGTTGTTTCTTATCTTCCAAAATTACTTCAACCATTGAGTCCTCATCTGATGTATCAATACCTGTAACCTTTTCTGCTTCAGCCTCCTTGGATTCTCACTGTTTTTCTGGTACCTGGTTCGATGTTTGTCATTAAAGGCTCATCATATAATGTGTCAGTGTCATTACAGCTTTGTGCTTCTGCCAACATAGTCTCTGCTTGGGTCTTAATGGAAATATCCTGCAATGTAATTTTCTTCTTTTTATGCCAGAGCTTCAGGAATTTCTTTTACACATTAACATTGACACTACCCATAGATTCCATCCAAGGATATCCCAAAACAACATCCATGTTATCCATATCTGAAGTATAAAAATCACAATGCAACACATACTTATCCATAGAAAGCTTCAAATCTTTATAAACTTGAACATCCTCATTATCAACCTGTGTGTTTTCAATGTGTTTTGCTGAAACTTGCAATTTTTTTGCAAAATTAACATTGATAAAATTATGCTTGCAACTAGGATTTATAGACACAATGATCTTCTCCTTCTGAATCAATCCATGAACCTGCAATAAGGAGATACCAGTAGGAAATAACCCCACATGTTTCTCATTATATTGTTTTCTAGCATGAGACCATCTGTCTAAAAGGAATTTTTCAAATTCTTCATCGGGCAAGTTGGAACACTTCTTTCTGTTAAGTAATTCCAACCATGTGGCCGCCTCATCTGTAAAATTAGCCACTACCCAAAATCTCCAAATGTTTTGCCCATAATGACTTTTTTTCTTTTATGTATTCTTCAATAGTAGGACCATTATCTTTTCCTGTAAAATATAGAATCGCTATGAAAAGGGTTTGGGAAAAAAAAATCACTTACTTGGCGAAATTTTGAAATTGTCACAATTTAGTTAATATTGCTCAGAATCCCTATTATGACCTGTTTTCGGAAATGGATCAACCATTATGCATCTTCCCACATGATAGAAATCCCGATCGAGGCACTGGAATTTCATATTCGCGCTGTAACTCTCCTGTCGTCACAAAAATTTCTGAAAAAATAGTTGATTTTAAGTCAGCGATATCTCCCTCATCCGAACTCCGATTCAACCGATTTTTTTTTAAATTGGGTATTTTTTGCAAAGAACCCAGATCTACAATGAGATTCTGCAAATTTTGCACCAGAATGTACAGATCTGATCTGCAAACTCGCCGCCCCAAAAAATGTTGCAACACAGCTGATTTTTAAATCAGTAATATCTCCCTCATCCAAACTCCGATTTGGCCGATTTATTTTTTTCAAATTGAGTATTTGTATGCAAGGAACCCAGATCTACAATTATGTTTTGCAAAATTTTCACCAGAACGTACAGATATGATCTACAAACTCGCTGCCCCAAAAAGTTCCTACAAAAATAAAAAATAAAAAATCTTCGCTTTGCCCAAGAAAGTGCTCTAATACCACTTGTTATAGATCTGATCCAAAGATGTATGATAAATAATAAGAAATAACAAGATCTGAATATAGATAGAAATGTTTCTTTATTGATCAAACCCTTAAGGTAGAGCAACACCATACATTCACTCCTTAATGAAGGAGAACACTCCACAAGCCATATGACTGTTCATACAATATTCATTGACATCTCTCAATGGGGAGTCTCTAGCCTCTATATAGGCCTCATAGATACAATACCATGGGTCATTACCATAGTTCCCTCAATACCATCTATCTAATACCATGGGCTTATTACATTACTGCTAACTACTTGTGGTCCCTTACATGATACAGGTTAACCACCTTATTTATTACTATGGCCCATCCCATTATTACATTATTCCCTTGGGTACCTCCCTCTATACCCCATATTATCCCCCCTAGGTATACTACATTTTCAATTTGGTTAATTAGGATTTAATATAACTTTAGATTGAAAGAACATGTGTGTAATTACTCTCCAATTTTTGTCCATGCTTAGAACTAGTTTCATTTCTAGAATCAATTAGTTCACAAGAAGAATCCTAGCATATATATTGTCCATGCTTTTCACAAGTACATGAATCATGGTTGACAATTAATGAAGGAAATTAAGAAAAATTAATTTACCAAACATTATGGTTCATGCATCTGCCTAGGATATTTGATTAACACTTGTCAAAAAATGTATTTCTCGTTTTGCAACCTAGATGGACACTATTGATACTAGGAAGTGTTATGGTTGATGCAGTCACTTAGGATATCTGATTAACACTTGTTGAAATTCCTTTAGAATAAAGTGACCAATGACATTGGTCTATATTATCAAACACATTGAAGTTTTTGGAAGATGTAGATTAAAACATGTCTAATATCATGCGACAAATGACACTAAGCTAAACCATCAAACACATCAAAGTTGTTGGATGATGCAGATTACATGAACAAACATCATCGAGAACACATGTAAATGATTCTTTTTCTACACCATTCCCTAGCTGAAACATTTGAATTATTTTCCTTTTTAGATTTTTTTTATCACAATTTTTGTTGGTCCGACATGGAAAGGAAACTCTATCAATTTAAGGCAAGTGTCACAAAACATTTGATCAAGAGACTTGGTATCCTAGACCTAGGTTTTCCTAAGTCTTCACAATTTTATCTGATTTCAAATCATTTCATATTGTCAATGGGTGGGAATAATTTATCTAGGTGAGTTGTGACAATAATGTGCGCTACTTGGCATAGAAAAATCTATTCACTATATGTATTTTTGCAATAATTGTCTTCATATCTTGTCGCTAACACTAGCATTGTGTGGTCCAAACATTATTAAAGATAATCGTTTGTGTTATTAAAGAGAAAGGTAAGATTGGTAGTGATCCAAGTGGATATTGGTGGCAACTCGCCTATTTTACTTAAAACCCCACCATTGTTTCTTCTAGTTTCCTTAATTGCAGCACAGTTTACTATTTTTGGCAATTTTTCGGGTCCTGAACTTCTGGAGTCGTTTTGAGGCCGTAAATGACATTTTTTGGAAAACGAGCAAACCTAGAGGCATTGAAAGGTGTTTGCAATCAAAATTTGTATTTTTTGGAAGATATCTATAACAAGGTATGGTGGTCTAGTTGCAGGTGTAAGGGATAATTGTTCAAATCCAGAAATGATCTCCTCAAGTGTCGGTGGAAGTTCTTCTTCAATTTTCCTTGGAGTTTCAGTCATCCACCTCCAAACTTAGTTATTCTTCTAAAAATAATAGAATTGTTATTATTACTCGGAATATGGCAAAACTTCACTTACCACGGAACCGAAAGGAAAACAAAGTTGCAGTTTATAATTTCTCGGGTCCGAACTTAGAATTAACCCGTGTGTACCTTTACCATGTGATTACCATCAGATTGTGTCTTTCACAACAAACAGTTGTGATTAACCGGACCTCAAATGGAATAAATCATAGTACATACAATATCGCGTCTAATTTCCAAATTAAGCCCCGTGTGTGTTAACCACGCAACTACCGTTAGATTAACCTCCTTCAATCGAACGGTTCTGATCAACTGAGATATTAACTTAGTTGAATGATTTTTCGTGTTCATTTTCTGGGTTAATGTCGGACTTATGAGCACACGACAACCGTTAGGTCTGTGCCTATCAATCAAACAACTCAGATCTTTTCTTAGGCTCTCACGACTTTTATCGGGTTTTCCTCCACTCCGCCGAGTATTTTCCTTCTGCCAAGTTTAGACTGTGTCTAACTATATTTCTTTAAACTATATTTTGACTATATTAATACACAGAAATAAAGATTTTAGCGCAATAACACATGACTATTCCAACCTCTAATTTTAAAGGCCGAACTAAAAATCAACAGAACTCAAAGAATCTTCGAAGGAAATTCAACCCTCTGGGATTGACCATTTATGCGCAAAATACACAGAGACACAGAGATATTTCAATTTTTACACTCTAGTTCTCCATAGCTAAATCTCGCTAAATCCCATTACAATAGATCAAAACTTACATAAATACTTTACATCCAACAATCTGATCCTCAATCAATGGATCGAATCTATCTAATCCTAGATAAATACCGAAATTGCATGATATTCTCCTCGAGAGTCTCAACTAAGTCTGAACTACTTGGAGTAATAAAAAAATCATTAAAATACCTATATTCTAGCTCAAATCCTATCTAGAAAAACTTTGTAAAATGACAGCTAAAGGATCCCACTCCTTTGCTTGTAAACTTTTTTTGTATTTTTGGATTAAAATGAAGCCTTTTTTCGTCAAGCCTCATGCTCTTGCATTGGACTCCTAAGGACAAAATTCTTCATGGGCTTCTGTCCATGAGCTCTTCTACAGAACTGCCCAACTTCTATAGCATGGTATCTGTCACCCAGGTAGCATCAACAATTGGTTGATCTTTCCACTTGACCAAGTACTGAAAATACTATTGTCCCCTTGTCCTTCTAAACACTCTCTTATCCAATAGCTTCTTTGGCTGCAATGCCTTTGTTGTAGGTAATTGTTTTACCCAATCCACCTCTTTTTCTTCCTTGTCTTCTATTGTCTCATCTACCTGTCCCTTTTCAAACTTGTACAAATCAGCAACATTGAAAATTGGAGATATTCCAATACCAAGGGGTAATTCAATTTCATATGCATTTGCACAAATTTTCTTAAGACTTTGCATGGTCCAATTTTCATAAATTTTAACTTGTTATACTCCCCTTTTGGAAACCTTTCCTTCCTTGGGTGTGCCTGTTCAGTGTTGGGCCTTAGTTTTGGTCTTATTTTTGCTCTAAGAAACTTACTAATCCATCTATTTGCCATCCATTTTCCCTTCATTCATCCCATTTTGATGTATATTTGATATCCATTTAGGTATTTAATTTTAATTTTTCAATTTCTAAAGTTTTTATGAAAGTTTGGTTTTAAGTGCAAAATTAGCAGATTCAGAAATTCCCGTAATAGCTCTATGGTTGATGTGGTTGCATGACACTTTGGCACGAATTGAATGCATGGATGGACAGATTGGGAACTAGGACTAAGCCAGCTATGCTTAGTTCGAACAGAACAAGCTTTATTAGGCCCATTTGGTGCTAGTCAATCATGACTAGTCATTCAGAAATCCCATAGAAATAGGGCAGTTTTGAGATTC
Source organism: Pinus taeda (assembly GCA_000404065.3). NCBI lineage: Eukaryota > Viridiplantae > Streptophyta > Pinopsida > Pinales > Pinaceae > Pinus > Pinus taeda. Next base: position 342,999 of record APFE030055181.1, on the reverse strand, counting down.
TATGGGATTGGTCATATTTCTTGGGATGGGAGTAATGAATTCGAATTATATAGATGGATGAGAGTAGATGGGTTTGTTTGAGTGAATATAGATCAGTTTGTTTCATGAGACTTCTTATTTAAGAGCCAAAACTTTGATGGCTTATGTATTGACTTATTATACTTTTATGTTGTGACACTTTTGGATTGAAGAGTTAATTTGAAGACTTGTGCTATTATTATTTTGTTGTTCAATGCTATGGATGTGTGACTCAATTTGAGCTTCTGATATCACTTCTCAAGTGTGCAAGGCAAGGGTGGAGGGGCCCCCATTCCAAGCTAAGTACACTTCCTTGTTAACTAGTTTTATTTCTTGTAATCTGGTTATTGTAGAACTGGTTTTTCAAAGCTTTATTTCAGATTTTTGTATGGTTCATGCATGGTGATTGATTTCATTAGTTCTTATATTATTCATCGCTTTATTAAGTTGGAAAAACAAGTGTTCAAGTTGAGCATCCCTTCTACTAAAATGATGAATTAAAACTAGTTTCCTTTGTTTGCATGCAAGTAGTTTCTTATTGTGATTTTTGTATTGAGAGGAATGAATTATGATGAAACACCTTATGTGTCTCTTAAGTTAAGAGCTTCTTTCATTAACAATTTATCCATCTTAAGTTCTTGGTTTTAATCTCTGATTCATAAGTGGTAATTGAGGCAAAAGTGGACTTCTTGAGTCAAGAACCATTTCAATATTTTTCCTCTTTTTAAATTAATTGAATTAGAGTTGTAGGATGTATTGCTTTAAGCTTTTGAATAACTTATCTTTCAAGGTTTGATTACATCTGATCTTCACATATAGTGAACTTGCCTCAAAGCATAAACAACCCGGATTGATAAGAAATAATTGTGTTAATTTCAGTAAACAAATTAGCTCAACAGTGCCAAAACCAAATATCCAACTTCAAAATTAACTTCTCTCTTCTTCAAATCTGCTCTATTCCTGTACTTTGTGTTGTTGTCCTATAACTGTTGTTTTACCTGTTCATGTATTGCTTGAACATATGAAGCAAAATCTTCTCCTTAAGCACTCCTCATTTAAGCTTTACCCAAATCTCTTAATTCAGACACTCCTCTTGGGTGCATTCCATAAACTATATGGAATGGACGATGCCATGTACTCCTTTTAGGAGAATCATTATAAGCATATTCAGCCTGTGCCAAAACTTGATCCCACTATTTCGGATGTTTACCTGCAAGACTTCTCAAAATATTACCCAAGATTTTGTTTAAAACTTCAGTCTTCCCATCAATCTGAGGATGATAAGCTAAACTAAAATTCAGTTTAGTACCAAGTTTCTTCCACAAGGTCCTCCAGATATGATCAACAAATCTGGTGTCTCTATTTGAAACAATGCTCTTAGGTAACCCATGCAACCTTACAATTTCCTTAAATAACAAATTAGCAATATGAGTAGCATCACTGGTTTTATAACATGGAATAAAATGTGCCCCTTTTGAAAATTTGTTAATTAATACATAAATTGAATCATTACCTCTCTGATTTTTTGGTAAATCCAAAACAAAATCCATACTTACCATATCCCAAGGTCTATCTGGAATAGGTAATGGAACATACAAACCTGTCTTTTGGCTCCTTCCCTTTGCATATTAATAGACTTTACAATTCTTCACATACTTTTCTACTTCAGATCTCATCTTCGGCCAAAAATAAAACCATCTCAACTGCTCATAAGTCTTGTCTGCACCAAAATGTCCTCCAAGTCCACCACTATGTTTCTCCTTGATGAAATTTTTTCTCATAGAATAATTTGGTATGCACAACTGATTTATTTTAAACAGCAGTCCTTCTTGCAAGAAATAATCCAGCCACTTACCTCTGTCTAACAAAACGGGATTATTACAAGCTTCAAATGCCTCTTTAAAATCTAAATCTTTCTCATATAATTCCTTAAGAAAATCAAAAGCCAAGACTTGAATTTGACTCTCTTGAACTAAAATGATTTTTCTACTTAAGGCATCTACAACTTTATTTGATTGACCAGTTATATGTTTTAATACAAAATTAAGACCTTGAAGATATTCTACCCATTTTGCATGTTTCTGATTAAGCTTTGGTTATTGCATAATGTACTGCAATGCATGGTTGTCTAAATAAAGTATAAACTCCTTAGACATCAAGTAATGTCTCCACTTCTTCAAAGACTGCACCACTGCATAAAAATCCTTGTCATAAGAAGAATATTTTTTCTTTGACTCATTCAGCTTTTCACTAAAATAAGCTATAGGTCTATCCTCCTGACTTAAAACAACTCCAATGGCTTCTCCACTTGCATCACACTTTACTTGAAAAGGTTTATTAAAATTAAGAAAAATCAAAATAGGTTTCTCAGTAATCTTTAGCTGGAAATTATTTTTTGCTTCAGCATTCGATTTAAATAGTTGTATGTCCTTCCTTATAGTATCAACAATAGAAACATTAATCTTACTAAAATTCCTTATGAATTTCCTATAAAAGAGAGCAAGACCGTGAAAACTTCTTACCTCAAAGACACTTTTTGGTGAAGGCCACTCCATGATTTCCTTGATCTTCTCTGGATCCATCTTTAACCCATCAGCAAAAACAACAAAACCCAGATATGCCAACTCTTCCTTCATGAATCAACATTTCTTTAAATTTAACAATAACTTCTCTTGTTGTAGCCTCTGTAAGACATAATTCAGATGTCTTACATGTTCCTCTTTTGATCTGTTGTAAACTAATATATCATCCAAATACACTATTATAAATTTACCAATAAATTCTTTCAAAACTTCATTCATGAGCCTCATAAATGTACTAGGAGCATTTGATAACCCAAAAGGCATTACCATCCATTCATACAATCCTTCATTTGTTTTAAAAGTAGTTTTCCACTCATCTCCCTCTCTAATTTTGATTTGATGATAACCACTTTTTAAATCCAACTTTGTAAAATATCTTGCTCCACTCAAACAATCCATCAAATCTTAAATTCTAGGTAAATGAAATTTGTACCTGATTGTTATCTTGTTGATTGCTCTTGAATCAGTGCACATTCTCCATCCTCCATCTTTCTTTGGACTCAACATTGTTGGCACTACATAAGGACTCAAACTTTCTCTAATTAGTACCTTATCTAACAGTTCCTTAACCTGTTTCCTGATTTCTTCATTCTCTGTGGGAGTCATCCTATAAGTTGCTTTATTTGGTAGATTTTCTCTTGGAATCAAATCTATATGATGGAAAAATTTTCTAATGGGTGGTAACTCATCAGGAAAATCATCTACAATGATATCACAATAACTATCCAGCATCTCTTGAATTTCAATTGGTAAATTAGAAACTTTAGTGGAAGTAATTATTACCTTGGGTTTGTAAATCAATGCAAAATTTACCTCATCCTCTCCCATCTATTGCAAGTACTCCTTTCCACTCAGCAATAGCGTCTTTGGATCATACTTTCTTGATGCATCCTCTTCTTCCATAGGCAGCAATGTATGATTGACACCATCTTTACTAAATTTGTATGTATTCTTAATTCCATCATGCATAGCTCCTCTGTCATACTGCCAAGGTCTTCCTAGCAATATGTGACACACATCCATAGGCATCACATCACATAGAATTTTGTCTCTGTATTTTCCCAATTGCAACTCCACTTCACACTGCTCATTCACTAACAACTGATATCCCTTTTGAAGCCATGACACTTTGTAAGGTGTTGGATGTTTCTGTGCTGTCAATTTCAACTTCTCCACCACTTCTATAGAGACCAAATTATCTAACTACCATTATCAATTATCATTTGACAACATTTCCCTTGAACCTTGCACACAGTCCTGAATAAGGTCTTTCTCTGTATTGGTTCAACAATTTCCTTTGCTGGTTTTAACAAAACTTTGTTAACTACCAAAGATTCCCCTTTCTCTGGTACTTTTTCTTCTTCTATTACCTTTGCTGCTTCCTCTTCAGTCTTAGCAACAATTGCATTTCTCTGATTTATTCCATTGTTTTTTGGGCACTCATAGGCTATGTGTCCCAGCTTGTTACATCTGTAACATCTAACTTCTCTTCCGCTACCTCTGCCTCCTCTTCCTTTGGAAAAACTCCCTCTGCCACTTGCATCAACTCCTGTGGGTGCACGCTGACTTGAGCTGCTGCTAGCTCCACCTCTAGGTGTTGTAGACCTTCCTCTACCACCTTGACTTCCCCTTCCTCGGAAAGTACCTCCATTTCTAGCAGATTGCTTCCTTGTGAGTTTTTCTTCAGCCTTCAAAACCATCTGATAAGCCTCTTCTACTGTTTTAGGAGACAATACACTTATCTCATCTTGAATCTCCATTTTGATACCATTTACATATCTTGCAACTTTCTCATATGTATCTTGAATTTGTCCAACTCTTATGCTCACTTTGTAGAATTCCTCTCTATATTCCTTCATTGTCATAGACCTCTATCTAAGATTTTGCATCTGTCTAAATAATGCCTATTGATAATCACTTGAAAAAAACTTACCTTTCAACTTTGCCACCATCCTGTTCCAATTCTTAATTGGTTTTTTACCAAACTTCTTCTTTCTGCCTCCACTCCATCCCACCAAAGTGTTGCATGTCCTTTCAATTTTGTGACAGCGAACTTCACTTTCTTTCCTTCTTTTGTTTCTTCATAATCAAAGAATTTCTCCATGTCATTAATCCAATATATCAATTCCTCGGGGCTTAAACTTCCTGTATAAATTGAAACTTCGAGTCTATGTTTAGACATGGATCTCAATACTGACTTAAAGAAACTCATTTCAGGAGTTACATCTGCAGGTTCCTCTTCTTTTGTAGCTCCAACTTCAGGTTCACTGACATCTCCAGCATCTGCATCTCTTGCCATTTCCACTGCTTCTAATCTAGCTTGCAGTTGTTGCATAGCTTCTAATACTTCAGCATTTGCAACTGGTCTTCCTCTTCTTCCACCACCACCTCTTCCTCCAACTTTGAAAGCCATGTTAGATTTCGTTTTCTGATCCTTGAGATCCTGTTCAGTGTCAGTAGGTTTCTCTGATACCACAAATGGCAGTCTGGTTGTAGGTGTAAGGGATAATCATTCAAATCCAGAAACGATCTCCTCAAGCGCTAATGGAAGTTCTTCTTCAATTTTCCTTGGAGTTTCAGTCATCCGCCTCCAAACTTAGCTATTCTTATAAAAATAGTAGAATTGTTATTATTACTCGGAATATGGCAAAACTTTACTTACCACGGAACCGAAAGGAAAACAAATTTGCATTTTATAATTTTTGGGGTCTGAACTTAGAATTAATCATTAATCATGTGTACCTTTACCATGCAATCACCGTCGGATCGCACCTTTCACAATGAACGGTTGTGATTGACCGGACCTCAACTGGAATAAATCACAGTACATACAATATCGCATCGATTTCCAAATTAAACCCCTTGCGTGTTAACCGCACGACTACCATTGGATCGGCCTCCTTCAATCGAAAGGTTCCAATCAACTGAGCTATTAACTCAGTTGAATGATTTTTCGCGTCCATTTTCTGGGTTAACATTCGCACTTATGAGCATGCAACCATCATTAGATCTATGCCTGTCGATCAGGCAGCTCAGATCTTTTCTTAGGCTCTCACAGCTTTTATCGGGTTTTCCTCCGCTCCGCCAAGTTTAGACTATGTCTAACTATATTTCTTTAAAGTATATTCTGGCTATATTAATACATAGAAATAAAGATTTAGTACGATAACACATGACTATGCCAACCTCTAATTTTAAAGGCCTAACTAAAAATCAACAGAACTCAAAGAATTTTCGAAGGAAATTCAACCCTCCGAGATTGACCATTTATGCGCAGAATACACAGAGACATAGAGATATTTCAATTTTTACAGTCTAGTTCTCCATAGCTAAATCCAGCCAAATTCCATTACAATAGTTCAAAACTAACATAAATACTTTACATCCAACAATCTGATCCTCAATCAATGGATCAAATCTATCTAATCCTAGATAAATACCGAAAGTGCATGATATTCTCCTCGATCATCTCATCTAAGCCTGAACTACTTGGAGTAATTACAAAATCATTCAAATACCTATATTCTATCTCAAATCCTATCTAGAAAAACTTTTTTTTTATTTTTGGAATAAAATGAAGCCTTTTTTCTTCAAGCCTCATACCCCTGCATCAAGGTATCGTATGCATCAAGCTGAGATCGTATGCCAAAGTTACGACCCCGAGAAGCTGACTTACTAATATACCTCAATGGGGCCCATAGAATTTTGGTGCTTCATCTCTTAGGGTTAGATTTTTGGATGTTTATGGTTTTCCATTTTTTTCAATAATAAATATGTCTTCGTGCCTCATTTTAACATAGTTCAGAAGGCATGTAGCCACCACCACATCTCTTCTTGGAGATAAACTACCATCGTTTGAGCTAGTTTATTTCCATTTTGCATGTAAACAATTTTCAGTACTTTGTTATTAATGAATTGAAGTTTTTCTTTCATTTTATCTCTGTGTTTTTGTTTATATTTGCATTCATTTTGTTCTTTCATAAAATACAGATCAGATAGTTATGGTTTTCTGGTCCCAAACCTTAGTTCTTCCATGTATCATGTACACCTACCTTTTTACTACCATTTGTTAACAACTGAATGATGTTTCTTATAATAGCATAATTTGTGAAATGTATAAATTATTCTTGTGGATACATAATGATATCCTTTACTACATTTTAAAATTTTGGAATTATTTTCCCCCTCCATGTCTTCAAAAAGTTAAAAAGCTTTAGATCTTTATTTTAATAAATATAGGCAATCATTTATTTTATCAATGTGGTGCTCTTTTTGGTGGTATACATTTATAAGCCTTAACCAATATTAGTGTTCACTTATTCCATAAATTTCCAATTCATGAATATTCATAATCACTTATTCCATAAATGTGGATCACTCCCTTTTTATATTGTCAGAGATGAATTAGTTCCCATACATTTGCACCATCCATTCAAATATATATTGCAATACCATTATATATAATGAACTAATCAATTAAGACACTCACTTGTCTCATCTATCACAATATCATTGTACAATGAACCAATTCACGATGCTAGACACTCACTATTTCATATGAATAAAAACAATATTTCCTCTTTCTTTTTCTTCCTTTTATAGATGAGTTGTCGCTAATCACTTTATGGGTATGTATCCGCACCTTTTACTTGTAATGCATGACAATATTACTATATGATGAACCAAACTTTGAGTATTTCATATGAATGGCACTTGGTGAATTGAATTTATGACCTTTTGAAGCCTTAAGGATCGAACAAAATCAATGTTACTTGTTGAGCTCTAATTAGAGACATTGTGGTGTTTGCTTACTTAAGCATCATGGAATGCTAAGGCATTGAGGTAGACATAGTCTATAAACTTAGTTGGGCCTATTCTATTATGTGAGATTTCAGTAATATTATTACAACAATGTTTGATTGTAAAGGATATTCAATCCTTGGCTAGCCTTTTAGTCCAAAGGTAACATTTAGAGAAACATATCACAACATCTTCAATTAGGTGTTTACAAGAAGCAACACCACAATATGGATTAATCGCTCCCTTGCCTTCATAAAGGTGTTAGCATGTGTTGAAAATAGCAACAAGAAATGATAAAAATAGAATCCAGTATATTCCAATTTTAATTTGTCCTTGAGTTAAAATTGAGAATTCAAATTCAAATTTAGTCTCACCAGCTGCTTGAAAAATAATTAATTAATTCATCTTGGATTAATTAGTTGTAGAAATTAAAGTTAGAAGTCTTTGTGAAGTCATGCAACAGTTATCCCTTAAATTAAGGAGATTATCCCTTAATTAAGGAGATAAGATTGAGTTATATTTGAGTTGTAATTAGTTAGCTTAGTTTACTGAGTTAATTCCAGTTAAATTAGTTCCAAACTGTTTGAGGAACTAATTGTGAGTTCAGTTAGTTAATGCATGCATGCATCCAACTAGTGTACTCCAGATAACTGAAGATTCTCTCATCATTAACTCATGCATGTCTGTTCTGAGAAAGACCCAGTTGAGCTAAATGTCAAGGACATGTTACTATCAATTGCATGTGTTTTCCTATAAAGGAAACTCATCCATGCAGTCAAGGAAACGTTCCATGAGGATTGTGCAGTTTTACAGGGTGTGAGATCAGTGTGAGTGATCAGTGTTACACTTGGTAACAATAGGATCACCTAGGAGAAACAATGCAAGGAAATAGGAGGCTTGGAGGGTAGAGGAGAAGGTTTGTGAGAAGCCTTGTTTGTCTGTGAGCATCTAGGAGGATTGTACTGAGAGCTGGTTAGCTATGGGAGCTAAGGCTTTGTGTAATTCTGATATATTTCCACCTTGTATGATAATACAGATAGTGGGGTTTTTGGCTGAGGCTTTCCCCTGAGTATCTTCTGTGTTTCATGTGCATTGATTCTTCTATTGGTTATGTGTTCTACTTTAATTCAGCCCAATCTTTAACCTTCCGCAAGTTTTATAGTAGAATTAGATTATAGGATTTTTCTTTGGTATATTGCACTATCGAGTTAATCTACAGTCAGATTTTCTACATAGATCTCAGAGGTAGATTTGTAGAGAGTTTGCAGGAAATTCTACATGTGTATCAGAGAAAAATTTATCAGCGTTGTGAATAGTATACTGAGAAGAGAATTCGAAGTTTGAAGTTTGGGGTTGCAGGTACAAATCGAATCATCTCATACTTCAGGTTGGTCAATGGTGTTCTATGGCTTGAGACTCGAGTATGCTTGGAAGGCAGCTCGAATTACATAGCATGGAAAGATCACATGGAGGCTGCATTAGAAGACAATGGCTTGAAGGATTTCATTGATCAAGAAATCCAAAAGCCAGCTTCAACTAATGCACAAGATTTGACTAAGTGGAAGAAGTGTGTGGCAAGGGCGAGATGGATCATCCTTGAGGGAGTTCAAGACCATATTGCCTTGAGTCTCCATGGGAAGGATACTCCCTATTCAATGTGGAAGACATTGAAGGACCTCTACCAAAATAGTAGCGACCAGAGGAAATTGGCGCTCAAGGATAAGCTTTGAAGAATCAAGATGGAGAACTGTGATACTATTTCCACATATTTCAACAAGCTCACCACTTGCAAAGATGAGCTTAGCATTGTAGGAATAACTATTGTTGATGATGATATGGTGAGCCTCACTCTCCTTGGCCTTCCAAAGAGCTGGAATATCTACCAGGACTCTGTGAATGGAAGGGAGAAACTACCGGATTGGGAACGACTATGGTCGGATCTCATGCAGGAGGAGATCAGGAGGAGCACACAAGATGGTTCTTCATCCAAAGATGATGATCAAGAAAATCTGGCCTTAGCAAGTAGGCAAGGAAAGGGAAGGGGAAGGCGTCCCATTCTGAATCGAATTCTTCTCATGGAGGGAAGAAGGGTGACAAGTCTAAAGTGAGATGCTTTAATTGTCACGAGATGGGTCATTATGTGACTAATTGCCCATCGAAGAAGTCCAAGAAGGGATCCTCGGAAGGATATGAAGGTGAGGCATTAGCCTCTCAATTCAAGATGGACTTCACCCTCATTGCATGCATGGTGTCATCAATGATGCGTTGTGGTTGGTTTATTAACAGTGGAGCCTCATTCCACATGACTGGCAATAAAAGTTTATTCAGTACCTTAGAGGAGAAAGACCTCAAGATACGCATAGAGATGGGTGACGATGAAAGATATAGTGTTTCAGGAGTGGGCACGGTTTCTTTTCAGAGGGAGCATGGAGCTCTGATCACCTTGGCAGATGTGAATTATGTGCCTGGACTGAAGAAGAATTTGGTATCGATTGCGATGTTGGAGGACAAAGGCTACAATGTTATCTTCAGTAAGGGAAAGGTTTTCGTTAGACACATCACCATGGGACAGGTGAAACAGATCAGTTCATGAGTTAAGAACCTGTATGCTCTTGAGTTTCAATATGCATGCAAAGCCTTGAGGAGCAAGGAAAATGTTAGAGTCTTGGTGGTTGAGAGGGAGAGTAAATTACCTCTCAACATGCAATCCCAAGAGAAGTCTCAAACAATTATCGAGGAGCCACAATTGGAGATGCTGAGAGGAGACCGAGTGGAGGCATCCACTCATGCAGAGACCTCCAGTAGGGGGAAATTTCGATCCAAGTTAGCAAAGGGATCACATGCAGCCATACCTCCAGGTGTGAGTTGGGGTGATGTGAAGTGATAGTCCAAGAAGGCCGAAATTGGGCAGGGTCCATTGAGAGGTTTTATCTCATGGATCGTACCTTTCTATGGGAGCCCAAAGTACATAGTAGCAGAAGGAATTAGTGGGATTGGTGCAGTCAGATATCAAAGTGACAAAGACTAGAGTAGTTAGATATTGAAGAGGGCATAGAAGGATTGACAACAGTGCAGAAAGGCAGAGTTAGCAGAAGCGCAAAGTTTTTCAGTTGACATAGGCAATAGCAGTCAAAGACTTTGATGATAGATTATCATATTGATTTAGGTTGGATGTTTTTTTTGTTTCTGGAGTTGCTGGAGCTACAACACTCAAGAGAAGTGTTGCATGGAGAAAATTCCAAATGTTCAGGATCGGGATTGAGTTGATTCCTTTCTTGTTGAGAGGAAGTGTTGAAAATAGCAACCAGAAATGATAAAAATAGAATCCAGTATATTCCAATTTTAATTTGTCCTTGAATTAAAATTTGAATTTAGTCTCACCAGCTGCTTGAAAAATAATTAATTAATTCATCTTGGATTAATTAGTTGGAGAAATCCAAGTTAGAAGTCTTTGTGAAGTCATGCAACAGCTATCCCTTAAATTAAGGAGATTATCCCTTAATTAAGGAGATAAGATTGAGTTATATTTGAGTTGTAATTAGTTAGCTCAGTTTACCGAGTCAAGTCTAGTTAAATTAGTTCCAAATTGTTTGAGGAACTAATTGTGAGTTCAGTCAGTTAATGCATGCATGCATCCAACTAGTGTACTCCAGATAACTAAATATTCTCTCATCATTAACTCATGCATGTCTGTTCTGAGAAAGAACCAATTGAGCTAAATGTCAAGGACATGTTACTATCAGTTGCATGTGTTTTCCTATAAAGGAAACTCATCCATGCAATCAAGGGAAGGTTCCTTGAGGATTGCACAGTTTTACAGGGTGTGAGATCAGTGTGAGTGATCAGTGTTACACTTGGTAACAGTAGGATCACCTAGCAGAAACAGCGCAAGGAAATAGGAGTCTTGGAGGGCAGAGGAGAAGGTTTGTGAGAAGCCTTGTTTGCCTGTGAGCATCCACGAGGATCGTACTGAGAGCTAGTTAGCTATGGGAGCTAAGGCTTTGTGTAATTCTGATATATTTCCACCTTATATGATAATACAGATAGTTTGGTTTTTAGTGGAGGCTTTCCCTTGAGTATCTTTTGTGTTTCATGTGCATTGATTCTTCTTCTGGTTATGTGTTATGCTCTGATTCATCTCGACCTTTAAGCTTCTGCAATTTTGATAGTAAAAGTAGATTATAGTATTTTGCTTCGGTATATTGCATTATCGAGTTAATCTACAACCAGATTTTCTACATAGATCTCAGAGGTAGATTTGTAGAGAATTTGCAGGAAATTCTACAGCATGGGGATAAATGAGAAAAAACTTTGAGGATAAGGGTGGAGAGAGATATATAGGAAAAGAAATTAAAATTCAAAGTTGTTTATCTAATAGTATTTATTACTTTGTTTTTGTGTACGTAGATAATTATAATATAATTTTTTTAACTTTTAATTACTATTATGTTTAATGAGATTATGATTTTTTTTCATGGTTAAAATTACAAATTTTTATTTATTACACGTAATTCTAAATTATGTTGGAGGCAAAATTTCTAGAAAATCTGTGTGGAGAAACTGTAATGTTCGACGTTTCAGGTGAACACTTCACTCATATTTAAGCTTAAGGTGCCTGAAGATGGGTGAAGTGTTCATTCGAAACATCTGACATTGTGGTTTCTCCACACAGTTTTACTAGAAATTTTGTCGCCAACATAAATTCAAATTCTAAAATTTTGAATTATTTTTATTACAAAATTGTAAAAGTTGTTCTTTTTATTCTTATAGATGTATTCACTTATATCAAAATATTAAAATTTGACTAAAAAAGATGGTAAATTAAATTAAATCATTTTTTCCCTAGATTTACGAAATTAATTAAAAAAATTGGATTATTTAAGAGCTTTATATTATTTTTTTAAAGCATAAAGGCATAATCTAACTAGACAAAATGGCCCTTTTCTTAAGACATTGTCTATTGAGACATCAAATTTTCCTGTACAACCAAAACTTGCTAGAATCCAACCATTTGTTTTTACAAAAAATCTGACAATATGAGTGCTTGAATCATGTTTTTATGGTGGAAATGGGTTCAACACCATCAAAAACCTCACAGGAACCAAAGCGAAATTTACACCTAGTTAGATTACGCATTTTCCGAACACCTTTTTTGGTCAATTTTGCTCAAAAGCCAGAAAATATGTTTAAGAATCATAAGTTTGAACTTGTTTAATCCAAAGTTTGAGTATGTCAGATGTTTTTAGCAGTGCTAAATTCATTAATGCATTCAAAAATACATTTTAAACAACAACAAAAATACAAACTTATTAGAAATAATATTACCAAATTCCAACCAAAAAACCATTTCATATATTAATTAGACTACACTACTTTTATTATAAATAATTTTGTTGTTAATTTATAATAACAAAACAAGCCCCATATATATATATATATATATATATATATATATTCTCTTGAGGTACTCTCCAGCCGAGTATGGTAAAGATGTTGTAATGTTTTGTCATGTCCTTTTCAACATTTGCTTACGCAAATTACATTAAAAAAACAAAAAACAAAAATATTATAAATTCAAATAAGATTAAAGTAAGATAGCCAATTTAGCATTGACAAATTTGGACTTTATATTTTGAATATAATATTTTAAAATGTAATTACTTTTATTTAAAAAAAATAATATAATATATTTAAATAAAAATATTTTTTTTAACTGTGTGAAAATAAAATAAAATAAATAATCTTATTTGAAAATATTTTACCTGATAACATGTAATAAAATTACTATAAAAAAAAAACATTAAAATAAAAATAACTCTATAGTATTGACCTATGGTATTCATGTGGAATATAGTCTATTTAAAGGGGGGAATTAAGCTAGCCTAGATCCATCTTAAGCACTCAAAGGGATCAAATTTCCTTTCACTCTAAAATAAGTTTGCATCTCAAAATATTTGATCTCTCTCAAATCTCCTTTCACTCTAAAAGAGATTTGCATCTCAAGATATTTGATCCCTCTCAGCACTTGGTAGATCCATAGTAAAAATGGATATAGGTTGATTTATATACAACCAAAAATATATATGTTAACACATTCAACAAAATCATTTCAAATAGAAATGTGTATATGTTAATATATACAACATTAACTGCTAACTGTAATGAATAAACAATGTTTTTCCTTCTCCCTGGTTTCCTTGCAGAACACATTCTCATTCTTAACCCAGTGAATCTCCACTAAATGTCAAGCTCAGTTAACACTCATTGGTGTTTAGACTTCCAAGTACCCATGCTTCACACTAGCGGCTACAAGTTCAAGGTCGGGTCAAATATTGCCAAAGCAGAAACATCGGATCTGTCAGGGTATTGCACTTTAAAGCAACCCTTCCCATATTTTTGCACACCTACATATGTTGGAAAACGTCGGCCTATGGCAGATCTAAAATTGAGATCACCATAGTGGATATAGTTTAGATCGTTGAAGGAGAGCCGAGGAAAGGCAAGGGATCTATGGTTCATTAAATTTAATTGAAAAAAATGATCTCAAAGGAAAATCAAGGAATATCAACGAATAGTGTTGGACATTGGATAAACCAATGCTCCTAGTGTGTTTCGCAACATGGACTAATCACCTCTCCTAAATCCTTATATTTGGCGATGCGATCATTGACTAACACTTGTGTGTTTTGGTCTAACGACAATTGTGATTCCCAACAAGTGGTATCAAAGCATAGGTCACGTGTTTTATACACACCTAGCTCACATTAGGGGGGAGATTGTTAGCAATTGGATAAACCAATGCTCCTTGTGTGTTTCGCAACATGGAATAGCCGCCTCTCATGGATCCTTATCTTTAGCAATGTGATCATTGACTAACACGTGCGGGTTTTGGTCTAATGGCAATCATGATTCCCAACAAATAGTCCAAAATATTGTTGTTTTTTTTCTTAATTTATTTTGAAGGTATGCTTTATATTTTAATCTTTCCATAATTTTTATGGGCCTATGGGCCTAGTTTAAGGAGTTTAGGTTTTCTAGAATCTTTAGCATAATTTCAATAAAATCCCGTGGAAATTTTTGGAAATTCCAATTGCTATTTTTAATTTTTAAAATTTTGGGTGGCCAAAAAGATTTTGATAATGAGAAATCCATTTCCATCATAAAAAAAACTATTCAAACACTCCCACAAAATTCAAAAAAAAAAAAGATTCTCAAATTCCTCATTTCCTTAGACAACGCCATAATTTTGGTGATAGTGAATAGATTGGGATTCCATTTAATAGATATAGATTATTCTATCATCTAATAAATAAATTGACCCCAACCAAATCCCAACTTAGTTAAAAAACAAAAAAACAAACAAACAAACAAACAAAAACAAAAACAAAACAAAAAAACAAAAACAAAAACAAAAAACAAAAAGCAAAAAACAAAACAAAAACAAAAAACAAAAAACAAAAAACAAAACAAAACAAAAACAAAAACAAAAAACAAAACAAAACAAATATATACAAAAACAAAACAAAAACAAAAACAAAAAACAAAACAAAACAAAAACAAAAACAAAAACAAAAATAAAACAAAAAACAAAACAAAACAAAGCTATAACATTCCATGATAAAAAAGCAAAAACATTTGTATACAATATAATTTTTAACCCCATTTACATGGGTCTCCATGCACCATCCTTGACCTAACCATTTTAAAACAATGTCACATCATGACAGCTCTAGAGGGACCCAAAAAACCTACAAGCAATCATGTCCTCATGAGCGCTTAGTGCTCCCATGGAACCTCAAAAGGACAAATCCCTTATGGAACCTCAAAATGACCAATCAAGGGAATTTAGAATTTATGTTAGAATGATTTGCGATAAGAGGAATCAGCGATTAGATGTCCTTGCGATTTCTTAGTGCTCCCATGGAATCTCAAAATGACCAATCCCTTGTGGAACCTCAAAATGACTAATCAAGGGAATTTAGAATTTATGTTAGAACGATTTGTGATAAAGAGGAATCAATAATTAGGTTGGTCTCAAATTTTGGAGATACAGAGTTGGAATACCATTATAAGTCTTAGGTGCCTAGGTATGTGAATAGAGGATATTTGAACCTCAAACCTTCTCTTTTTCAGAGGAAAAAAAACACTGGCTTTCTATTATGTATAAAATTCTAGTACATGTATCGGAATAGGTCTCCATGTAAACGGTAATTCTTCCAAATGTGTAAGGTGCCAGAAGGCAGTGAATACATCCATACATACACAACAATACCAAAGTGTGAACAAAAATACTAACTGTTACATCACCAAAATTATGCTATTAAGGAAAAAGCAGAGAATAAAAAATACATATATGTCTTTCACAACCATAAGATAACAAGAAAATCAAGCAAGCTAGGAAAGAATCAATCTGGAAAATTGATGACTTCGTCCTCGAGAATGTTCTGATCCATGATGAGTTTGTAATGCATCTGCCCATATTGTCCTTCAAGGCCCATATTATACAGTTGGTTCGCCTCCATATTGAATTCTCTAAAGACATGTTGAATAGTATATGAGCAGAGGGAGGCCAGTGCATGTTTGATCCTCATTATCCGGCCAGCAAATAGAGGAGGATCACATGAATATTGTTCAAAAATACCTCCAATGAGGTATTGTGAGTCCCCTTAAATATTGATATTGTGCATCTTCCTTTCGATTGTAAACCAGAGAAATCCCCAGAGAGCCATGGTTTCTACTATTGTATTAGTGCCCGGGCCTCCATTTCAAAAAATGGTGTATCGAGTATGATTTTCTGGCATGAGAATCGCGCCACAACCACACATTCCTCTTTGTGATGCATCTTCGAACCAAACAGCTGGAAAAGTAATGGAAGGAGCAGTTCTAATCTTATCAGGATTCTTGATTGACAGTTTAGGTGAAGGAGAGCCTCCCATCCAATTGTTCAAATTGTGACAGATTCTGGTTTTGTCAATAGGTATGCCTTCAAATATGTCTTTGTTTATGGATTTCCATATTTCCCAAGTTGTGAATAATGGAATAGTTGCATCCTCGGTAGTATATGCATTCCAATGTGAAATAAATTCTTATATATTTGAAAACAAGAAACAAGGTCAGTGTCATAAACTAGCGAGAATCACCCAGATATGAGCAGTATAAGGGCATTGAAAGAAAATGTGGTCTGCATTTTTAGGTGAGTTTCTATAGAAAATACAAATGCCAGGTCCTTGAAATCCTCGCTTGAGTAAGTTATCTCATGTCAATATTTTGTTTTTCCAAACCAACGAGTTAAATAGAATGATTTTTATAGGGATTTGCATTTTCCATACCTTTTAAAATGAGGAGTTTTGATTGAGATTGTGTCATTTTGTGATCAAAAATTTGTATGTATCTACAACCAAGGGTGCTTGGTTGTGCATCTTCCCTCCCCATGTGATTGTATCGCCCTGAAAATTGTGAAATAGTCTAGCCTGGATAAGTGAGTTTGTATATTACCTCCAATTGTACTCCACAGTATGTGGCAAGCCCATTTTTGACGTAGACTTTCAAATGGGACAACAATGTTGTATGATGTTGATCACTTGACTTAAAAAGAAGAATATTTTTCTGTAGATTGAGTTCAATTTTTGTTCCTATAGAACCTGTATACTTTTTAGACCTAAATGATATTAAGAGAGCCAATCAATTTTCCCCCTTCGCCATATTCCCAAACCATTCTCAACCTCCACCAAGGAATTATCTTCATATAGCTTCTCCAAAGCATTGATCCATCCTTCCTGTGTGAAGATATGTTCCTGAAAATATCTTCCAATGTGTTGTTTGACAAATATTTTGAATGTACGATATCTTGTGAGATTCCCCTGCCAGTTACAACTCTCCAAATATATTTTATGAGCAGCACTGTTCCAAAAGGGTGGTGTTCTAACAGTCCCCATCTGCCAAATTCCTTGGGACTAGTTAAATATGACCACTTTAATAGGTTTGTTTTTCTAGATACATCGAATCCACACCAGAGAAAACTTGTCTTGATCAAGGTGAATTTATTAACAATGGCACTAGGAATCCAGAAGTGGTGAGCCCAGTGAACATAAATTTGTTAAAGTGATTCTTGGACCAAAATGATTTATTCCCCCAGTGATAAGAATCTGTGATTCCAGTTTGAGAGCTTTTGTTTGTATTTATCAATGACCCAACTCTAGACTGAAATTATGTAGTTGCATGCCTTGATATTATATCCCAAATAGGGAATCACGCCCTCTAGTGGAGCTTTTGTAACACCAAAATACTCTACAATGTATTCAACGTCTGCCATGTCTCCAATAGAGTAATATAATGTGGATTTATCGCCATTTGTTTGGAGACTAGAGGCAACCCCAAATCTGGAAAATATGTAATATGTAGCTTCACATTGAGCTCTCGAAATGATTCCAAAAGTTAAGAGATCATCGACAAAAAACAAGTGAGTTTACAAAACTAGTGATTGGGATTCCATGAAAGATACTACATGACTCGGATTATTTAATTTTAAGACTAATACCATCCATTACAAGAAGAAATATTAAAGGAGAGAGGGAACATCCCTGTCTAATCCCATGACCCACTTTGAAGAAATGTGTTGGGAGTTCGTTGATGATCGCAACAAAGCATGCCGAGGAGATGCAAGCCATAATCTATTCGATGTTATGATTTTTTAGTCCCACCTTGTATAAAATAAGCCTTATGAACGACCAGTCAACATCATCAAAATCTTTGTGTAAATCAATTTTCATAACCACCACTTCCTTTTTCTTCGAATGGATTGTATGAATGCATTCCTGAGCCATGGCTATTGCATCATGAATCTGGTGGTTGTTGAGAAAGCCAAACCATTATCTGAATATATGGTTGGACAATAACCTTTGATATGACTTTGTAGAGAATATTGCACAAGGATATTGGCCTAAAATCCCTTAAAGTTTTAGGAGAAGATTTCTCCAAGATTAGAGCAAGGAATGTGGAATTGATTGCACCTGAAATATTCCCTCTAAGTCTAGCCTCTTCAACAATATTCAGAAGGAATCTGCCAAACAGATCGAAGAAGTGAATGTGGAATTCCATAGTCCATCCATATGGGCTAGGGATTTTGTCCTTTGCAAAGGAACCTAGAGTTTGTTCAATTTTTTGCATGGAGACCAACTTGTATAATTCCTCATTCTCTTCATTGTCAAACATAGTGGAATATTGTTTTATTGCCCAAACTTGATCTGCAAAATCAACCTCTTCCTTGGCTTAATAAAAGTGTTCAAAAAACCTAACTGCTTCTCTTTGGATATCCCTTGTATTATTTTTTATTTTACCTTCAGAGGTTTTAATCTGCCCAATTATGTTGCAGTTTTTCTGATGGGAGGCATATTTATGGAAAAACTTGGTATTTTTGTCTCCATCCCAAAGCCACGTAGCTCTTCTTTTTAGATGCCAAGTGACATCATGTATGTGCAATATCTCTTTTCTTCTCTCTTCCAATCCGTGCAGCCTGTCCATATCCTGTTGAGTTGGAATGATATGTTCCAGGTACGATCCAAAATCAGAGATCATCTGAGAAATGTGCTTCAACTCTTCTATCATATGTTACTTCTTGGTCCTCTCCCATTTTCCAGTCCTCGATTTGATGACATTTAACTAAAACAACAGAGTTTTCATCATGGAGCCCTCGAAGTGATCAAAGAACTCAGACCAGAGCGAGTGAATGAGGTTGTTGAATTTTGTGTCCGCCAGCCAGATTTTATTTAATTTGAAAGGAATCCCCTTCCGGATGCTCTCCATCTGCCAATTTAGTAATATAGGAGTGTGATCAGAATTGTATGATCTATGAATAGAGGACTGGAGATATCCCAACCTTTCGATCAACTCCTCATGAACCAGGAAATAGTTGAGAATTTTTCCAATATACCTTTCCCCAGCTCTCTTGTTTGTCCATGTCGACACAAGAGGGCAATGGCATATGTCAACCAGATGACAATCCACAAATAGTTTATATAATTTGTCCTCCAATGGATCAATCCTACGCTGCAAACCCCATGATTCTTGTGCCATTAAAGTGGAATTGGCGTCCCCAGCCAGAATGAGGCCATTGATCTTCATAATGTTTGATGTGTCGATTTTCTCCCAAAATAGTGTTTTACCCCAGTAAGGGGCATACATGTTAAGTATGTGGATGTGGCCAGGAAATCCCCAAAAGTATCCAGAGAGAAGAATACCTACAAAAACCCCGAAAGCATGAAAGTTTGTCCGATCTGGATCCCAGAGAGTGATGGTACCTCCCGAAGTGCCAGTAGATCCCACCGCTGTATGTGCCAATATGGGCAAACCAACCTGAAATATTCGATGGCGTGAGAAGAATCGACCAAAGTTTCCTGAATTAATATGATGAAGGGATGAGTTTCCATAATGATGTTTTTGATCCCCAATAATTTGGAGCGTTCCCCCAAACCCCAAATTTTCAATGAATGGATAACCATCCTGGTGGCACAAAGACGAGTTCTGATGCTCTAAGTGCCTGAGGGTCAGTGGATGGATGATATGGACATCAAATAGTTCAGCAAAGTCCTATAAATCGTCAAAATTGGGGCCAGTACAACCTCGAAAATGTCAACTGCCTTTGTGATGTAATTTCTGAACAGTGATGTTTTTTTCAGAAGTAGGACTAATGATAAGAGAGGATCGAGATGGAGCAGCCTTGTGGATAGTCAAGGCTTTAATGTTCAAGTCAGAGTTAACCAAAAGGAATTCTAAGTCACTTCCAATCGAGTTATGTGGAGAATGAAGGGAGGTTTGGTCGAGCAGGGAGGATGTGGAGATGTGACCGATTCAAGAGGAGGCATTGTGGGGAAGATATTAAGGAGAGGATCAGGGGAGAAGAGTTGTCCCGGGTAAATGCATAAAGGGGGTGTTCCATAAGTCAAATTGTGGGGGTTAGGAGATAAATGGGTCTCATAAAATGATGGGATGGTAATAGGCTTAGACTAGATAATGACAGGGAGGGGGTGTGATATGTTAATAGTACCAGAAAATTTTTGTGGGATATCCCGAGGGGGAAAGGGGGAGGACATAATCAGCGTAGATGAAGAGGAATATAACCGGGAGGGAGAAAACTCAGTACCTTGTGGTGAGTGTGAATTCCTTGCAGTCTGGTGATTTGTAGTGCAGTCCATCTACATCCTTTGTCTCAAATTGTGCATACCAGCATCTCGCTCCATAGAAAAATGTTGAATCAAATGACTTGTCCTGTGGCAAAGAAGGCAATGAAAGGGATGTCCCAATAATCAAGATGTTGTCAAAACTACATAGGTCACCATTCAAGATCCAGGTTTTCTAGTAGGTCACCAGAGAAGCGAATCTCAACTAATATCCATGCAACTTGTTTACCCCTCGCACCCATAACATTAGGATCAATGCATATAAATATTCCAATAGAATTACCAATTTCCATCAATGCCCACTTCATCTAGAACTCCAAGGGAAATCCAAGTAATTTGACCCAGACTATCTCATTTTTCAGCATGTGCAGAAGGGGGTTGAATCCAATATACCATTTATGCAAATGCAGGAATCTCCTCCCACTAACCCATGGAAGTTTTAGTACTTTCTTTGCATCCTCCATGTGAAGAAAGTGAATGCTAAAGAAAGAGTTCATAAGGATGCTTATCTTTGGAAAGTATCTCAGCAGTGGAACCCAGGATTTTTCCGCCCATACTTGCATCAATGGTTCATTAAATTCCGCAAAAGTCCATTTCCTGATGAATGCCTGCTTTTGCAAGATCACCACCCTGTCAGAGAGAATGTTGTGCCCAAAGCTCAATAGTTTTGTTACCGGATCTGAATGGATAGGTCTTTGATTATGGTGATGGCCTTTGCGTCCTATGGGCACCACATTAGGATGGGCAAGGTGTGAAGGCAAAGACAGAGAGAGATCACACATGTCAAAAGGTAAAGGTCTAGTCTCATGCAGGAATCCATCCAACGACACAATCCCATCGATAGCCCGCGCAGTCTAGTCTCATTCAGCATCCAACGAGGCCTGCACAAAAGCCTCTTGGAGACCCACGTCAGCATCAAGGGGATCCATCCTATCACTATTAGCGGATAGAGTGGGCAAGTAGTAATAAATACACCGCCCACAATACGATGTGCCCCACCTAATCAAGATATTGGCATACTCCACAAGAAATCTGGATCATCCCCAAATTCAGAAAGAAAACTTAAACCAACCCAAATCTAGACAAGTCGTCAGAGGATCCCCTATCGTCCGGCTACATGTACAACCATAAAGAGGCTAGAAAAAAATCAATTTGATTAAATAATGTCTAGTTGTGGAAGTGACCCAAGATTCGAGAAGAATTATATTTTCTGTATTCAAGCTTCTGTGATCCATAATGAATTAAAGAAAGTCTTTCGGGAGAAATCACATGAGAGAACTTTTTGGCTGACGCGTTTCAAACCAACAAGTGTGGTTCATCATCAGGACCAGATGAAGACGCAGACCATGGCAAAGGCTTAAATAGATAAATTAATGAAATATTATCATTGTTTAAATATTTTTTTCAAAAACTAGCCTCCGTTACTTAATAATATTGTTTTTAATATATTAATAAATTAATATTATAAATTTAAACATTATTGTTCAAATATAGTCGTTACTTGAAAATCGAGAAGTTACATTACATCAAAAGATTGTATCATTTCATGGTTTCTTTCAAAAATCTGTTGACCTCACTCTTACTAGATTTATTGGCCAACAGGTGCATTCCCAAGTACATGATATATTTCTAGAGAGATAGTAATCTACATACACTAACCAACAAGCATTGCCAAAAGATTAAAAACATAAAAAAAAAACCAACTGATACACATTAGTTATCATCATAATTTATTAGGACATTATGGTTTAGAGCTGAGCATGGAGAAGATGGGGGTTTGAAATCACAATGGATGTGACCCTCCATGTGAGTTATCCTAGTTTCCAACCGCTTCATGTGCTCCTAAATGTGCCTTTATCCTCGCAAAAGACTCACCATTATGTCATGTGTTTCCCAAATATTGCATTACAAGTGGTTCTTGAAGTCAATGATATCATTATGGACATCTTGTCGTGCATGGTAAAGTTGGACCAACGAATTGTGAAGTTGTTGAATAATATTAACAATATTATCCTGTGAGGAATAATTTCCAACCAAAGGGGGAAGTAGAGAAACGGTGGATCCATTGTTTCACCTTGTCCCTGATCCTGTTGCAAATGATAACAATAGACTCTTATCATCTCCAACCTGTGAATCATCCTTATTTTTGGAGAGTTCATGTTCTGATTTTCACCAGTGTCTTCTTGAGCCCAAATAATACCTTCGTCGAAAAACCCTTGACCCCAACTATGTGATCGAGTGTATAACCGAAAATAAGAAAGTGTTCCAACTAATTACAACCCCCACCACACACTATACAGGCCACACAAATTTTTCCCAACCACCGTAGGGATATACAATAAATGTATCAAAGAAGCAGCCTTGTACATGTATGCCACTTCAAACCTAGAGAAGAGAAGTCCCTCCCACCACTTCACACTGAAAAAAAAAATGCCTTTATACCTACAAAAGCAGGGCGTCATGGAAGAGAGACCTTGTAGTTGAACGAGCCTTCAAACTCCCACCCATGCTTACTATTCGTCTACCTAAGGCTGGTTCTAAATATTAGTGAGAGGCACACAAGACCACCGCACTTCCCCAAATCCTTCAGAGAGTGCACATTAAGACATCCTATTTCGAGCCAAACTTCTAAAACACCACACCAAACTTTCAAAGACTACATAGAACCAAAATAACCAGTGAATACAAATAAACAGGACCTAGATATTTGATCCTAGTATGAATTACCCATAAAGCCTCAATAAACGATGCTTGCATAATGGAATTAGCAATGTAGTCTAGGTAATTCACAAATATTATGCCATCTATCTGCATCATGTTTAATTCATCATTACACAAAGCCTCCTGCTTACTCGGTTTTACGAGAACAAAATCGCCGGAAAGTCCCCTCTCCTCTTCTACGCTCAGACCTAGGCTCTACGCCTTGGATAAAAAGTTTGTGAAGGATTCTTGAACAATCCTGACCAAACATTCTTACACATAATTCCACTTGGTACCCAATTGTCGTCATCTAAACCACCATTCGCACATCAGGTGCACTACCAACACAGTTATTGTGAATGCCATTAATTTGAAATACCCTCTTCCCAAGTCAAGTGTGGGGTGTGTTGTAGCATTTTTTGGTTTTGATAAGATAGACTAAAATAGTCAAAAAATAAAAATAAAAATAAAAAATATTTTGAAAAAAGTTTAAGTTAGGATATGGACATAACAATAGTGAAAAAAATGTTACTGAAAAAAATCTTGATGATGATGTCCATATCAAAGAAAATGTTAGGTTAGATGTCCTAAAAAATAAAGACAAAAAGAAAATGTTAGGTTAGAAAGAAAATAAAAATAAACTCGGAAAGTCAGCAAGTCTAAATGCCACTACTATTGTTTCTACAAAATAATGGTTGTGTGCAGCTTGTCTTAAATGCCACAACCCATGACAATCAAATAGTTTCATCTTGACTGCTTCCTGCTTTAAATTTGATGTTATAGTTAGAGAATAAAGATCTCGCCAAACTATTTAATCTTCGCAGATCAATAGTTAGGTAGAGAATAATAAGGTGCTCATCAGTTTAATCTGAGCCCTTGGAGGTTATAAGGGTAGACTTAGATAGTTTGCTTTTGTAAAATAAAAAGAAATGAAAAGGGTTTGCTAGCTTAAATGCACCCATTAAGTGAAGAAAAAATGATAGGCTAAGCAAAGGGTAAGTAGTAGAAGGTTGCAGAAGTTTGATGATTCATTAGGCAAATGTACATTTATCATGTTTTACCATATGTTTCTATGTCCATGAGGCAATTGCACAAAGAAAATGAAGGTCTACAAGATAAATTAATTAACTTCCCATTCATCCACATTCATCCCTATATTCACTAATTCCCCTTCCCACCTTCATACATTCATATTCATTCATTTTCCATAAAAACCCCTTTTCCCAAGGTCAAAACCCTTTTTGCCTAGGAAAAGTGAAAATCCCATGTAAAATCCCTTTTTACTCGAAAAACCCACAAAAAGGTGTTTTACCCTAAGTATTATGCATATATGAAAAGCAAATAAACCATGAAAAGGCATTATACTTAGTCTATTTTCCCTTTTCCACCTATATTTCCCCTTTTTCGCGTGTATTTGCCCTCTTCCACTCATATTTTCATATTAACACTAACTATAGTATTAAACCCCTAAAATCCCTTTTCCTGTATATTATTAACTCCTTTAATTAAATAACCCGAAACCTAAGTTTTATTAAAAAAACTATGTATTTCATAATATTATCGCATTGCAATATTGGCGAATTGCAACCTTTCAACGTGCATCCACTTTCCTCAATTGTGATATGTGATGTACAAAGGACCCGGACCTGATGCTATATATACCACAATCTATTGCCATATCGCATCTGCCCTCATTGCAAGTCTCGCTAATAACATAACCCTCCGCCATTGCGATCTCTGATTGTGATGGGATCCGGACCCGATGCAATATCATCCATGTTTTATTTCCATATCGCGTCTGGCCCTTATCACATTCCTTTGTGATGGGCCTTCCCTTGCTAAATTGCGATAGCGATATGCGATTAGCCCATTACCCGATATCATTACCCGAGTTCATAAAATTTCAAATCCGCCATATTTGTTTTGCGAAGGTTTTCTTTGTTAAATCATTTTTATGATTTAAACGAAGAATTAACCTTAAACCTCCATTTCGCCGCTAATCTAGGTTTTTAACCATAATAAAGCCATTGCCGCCATGATTAACCGATGGGCCCCTCCATTGCTCTTTCCTCTACCCTCCATATTGCTCCTTTGCTCCATCACCGTCCGATCTAATGCATTCACATCCAATGGCCCTTAGTGATTTCGGGTTGGCTCTTTGTACGAGCGTTACCCACCCGAAAAGTGGTATTTCATTTGAACTCCCATTGCTACATGTCAGGCTCAGACCATTTCGGGTGAACCCTCCCAAAACTGCCCATGCTCCATAAAGTGGTACATGAAAACCAAAACTACCTCCTGCATAACGACAAAAGAGCCATTGTTCACTTTGCCCAATATTTCAAAAAGAAATTTGTTTCTCCATTTAATTGCAAAAATTACCATTTTGCCTTTGTTTCACCTATTTTCATAGTAAACCCTCCATAAGCCTCTGTGACCCATAAAACCATCATTTTACCTTCCCATATGCTCTGGACTCCTTCCAATGCCCTTCAAGCTCAATATATCCATTGAAGACCTCCTTTGTCACCAGTTTTCTTAACAATTTCTGTGTTTTGTAGGTAAAGACTCCTTTTCCAGACTTACAAAGGAAAAAGCCTGTGTACAGTTAGAAGACAAATACAAAGATCATTTTACCATGTGACATAAAATCTAAAAGGATTTACTATTTGAAAAACACAGTAAAAACCCTGAAAGAAACAGTAAAGGTTACTCTTCAGGGTTAAAGGATATTCACAGAGCTTAAATAGTATCAGATGAAAGATCAAAATGAAGAAATCAAAGAAGCGTAAAGGATTCAAATAGTCTAGCAGATTAAAGGGGAAAAATATCAAACGATAAAGCCATCACAACCTGAATAAAATTGGACAACAAGAAGCAGTTCAATAGTTGCCCCTATCTTCTTGTATGAAGATCTTTCCTTTCCTAGAATAAATCTTAATCAGTTTTAGGATATTTTTTAGTTTCATTATTATATAAATAAATCTCTTCTCGAGTTGTTATAGGTTCTAAGTTCAAGGTTTATTATTCATTACTTGTTAATTAGTGATTGTTCATTCTACTTTGAAACTGGAAGCCACCTTTAAAGGAAGCTTTTGTAGACACTTGATATACTCAGTCTTTCTGAAACCTTAATACAAAGCAGAGGATTCTGAATTTGGTTTTACACAGTTTGAGTTACCTGTAAGTTTTTCCAACTATCAATCATTATGTTTTTCTTCATATGCTTATGACTTATATAGATATCTAGGTAGGAATAATTGTGTCTCAATTTATTCCTATAAGCTCCTGAAGTGATCATAGATTAAGAGAATGGATAATGAACTGTCTATTTAGCTAATCCCCTCTAATCAATAAATCATCAACATCTTGTGTAAGCTTAAGTATACTGCCTTGAACCTTTGGAACATAGTTTAGAAGGTTTTCCTAATTATGATTGTTTTGTTTTACGGTCTGGAAACTGTGATAATCATATTATTTTCTATCTTCTTCTCACCACTATTTTTGGTCTATATCACTGTGTAAAGCTTTATAGCAACCCTTTGTTGAGATATTAATATAACCCAAAGGATTAAGTATTTCAATTCTACATCTGTCTTCATTCATTGCTCTTCCAAAACTAAAACCAAAAACCCCAAAACAATTATTTTAGATGCTCTGGCATTGGTAGCTGACCTACTACTATCTTAGAGGTACAACATCAGACTGGTGTCATTGTCGGGGATTTGAATTTCTTTTAAGTTTCCCTTGGACAACAATATTAATTCATTCTTTTCCTTTAAAGGTGATTAAAGGTTTAGAAAGGTTAAAATCATTCACCTAGGCGACTCCACTCTCCCAAGCTAGCACCTTTTAAACATACCATATCTTGTTCAGACGCTGACATAGTTATTCCTCTGTCAGATCCTGAAAGGATTCTAAGAAAAACCAGTTCTACAAGGGGACACCATCTATATTCTTCTTCTTCTTCTTCAGTCCAACAGTCTAAAGAATTAGAATCATTTGACCCGTATAGTAATATCCCATCTGATCCTGATTACTCCCATTTATCACCTGGGTTTGTTGAACTTCTACATAAAGGAGTTGATTTTAAATCAGCATACCTTATTCATTCATTAGAATCTCATCCAATACCCATACTACCACCAGGATCACCTAAAACTGAATCTGATTTGGATGTTAATCTACCAGAGTATAAACGCACAGATTTCATATCCCCTACCACCTATCATTTTCCTTCCATTTTTGACCGACCTGAAGCTTCTTCTTCTGAACAACTTGAGGAGACCTTCTCTATATATTCCAATCCTCTCTTTGAAACAAAAGAAGGTATTCCTACAGGTCCCAAACTTAGTTCTTAAGACTCCTTTGAAGTCTTTCAGGAGACCTCCTCCTCTTTTTCCTCCAAATAGTTCATCAACCTCTGAATCACCATATTCTTCCCTACTTCTTCCTCATCCTCTACATCCACACAAACACCTCATACTCCACTTGGACAACCTCATATACCTCAAGCACCTCATACACCATCGGCTGTCATGGCTTTCTGACCTATTGTACAGGCTAGATATGCTGCGTAGTCTTACCTAATAACCTTGATGCATTCCCAGCTAGATACTTAAAATATCTTCCCAAGTACAATGGAGAAATTAGTCCCTCAGCTAAGGACCATCTTCAAGCTTTCCTAGACTTTGCAGACAACATGAATATTGAACAAGAAAACATTTATATGAGATTGTTTGTACAGTCACTTGAAGGAAATGTGAGAATTTGGTTTAGGCAATTACCAGCAGCTTCCATTAGAAATTGGGAAGAGCTTACAAACATATTTAAAAATCAATGGGGTGTGAAAAAGGATCCTCTTTACTTCTTCATATAATTTGAAGAACTTAAAAGGAACTTCAGTGAACCAGTATCAGATTTTATCAAAAGATTCAATAAACTCTATCACAAAATGCCTGTTGATTGTAAGCCCCCTGTAGCAGTAGCTAAGTCTAGATGTTCTAAAGTTATTGATGATGACTTTGATGTTATGTTATGAGAGAGAACTTCAAGAACTCTTGAAGATATACAAACAAACACTATAGAGGTAGAAGCAAATAGGGCAGCCTCAACTTCTTTAAAACTTAACGAAGAAAAGGCCCAAAGGAAACTCAAATCTATTCAAGAAGCCTCTAGTTCCTTTAAGACTAAATCAGAAGACTCAAAAATAGATGAAATAAAATCTCTTCTTAGAAAACTATCAAATACGATTTCAAAGATTGAGACCCAACCTAGGACAATACAACAAACAGTTACTAGACCCCAAAACCAAAATCAAGGTCAGTATAAAAGAAATCCACCACTACAAATTCCTCTCTCACAACAAAATCGGGTTCAAGAAGATCAGGAAGCTTCACAAGTCTCTAAATATCATGCTTTCTCTGAATTTTTAATTGCAGAGTTAAACAAGAGATATGATATTAGGCCTAGGCCTGGTCCTGGGAGACCTCCAAAGGAAACTCCAGTAATTGAACCACGTACGAAAACTGCTAAAGCTCAAACAACTCTTATTTAGCCCTTAGATCAGTCAATTGGTACTACCCAAACTGGTAAAAACATTTTGGTTGCATTTTCTGTTGAAAAAGAATTAGAGAGGGTTAAGATCTCAATTCCACTGTCAGAACTTTCTAAAAACCCTGGTTATAAAAGCCAAGTCACAAAATGGATAGAAAATACCTCAGTTGATGCTGAAGGTGATGTCATAAGCCTGTAATATTGAAAACCATCAGTAGTTTTTGGCCCTAGTTCAGACATGATAGATGAGATAGTACCTCCTTTATATGTAACTCTTAAAACAAATGATTCCAAAATCTATCATGGACCATTTGAAACTTGACATAACTAGATCCTACCATGACTTGTACACCTTTGATTCTAAAAAGGTGCCCTGTTTGGGATTGATCAAATATCTAGTGGTTACCCTTGCCCAAATTCCAGTGAAAAGTGTAGTACTTGATATTGTTGTCATAGATATCCCTCCCAAGTTTGGAATGCTCCTTTCTAGGTCCTATTGTGCCAAATTAGGGGGAACTCTACAGATGGATATGTCATATGCTACTATTCTTGTTTATGGAGGAGAGCAATTAAGATTATATAGAGAGGTAAGATTTGTACATACTGTTTGTAAGACCGACCAGCCAAGGAACCATCCAATTTATGCAATAGATCAAGACTTTGGTTGTTTTCAACTCACTTTAAAACAACATAAAACTCAAGTCAAAATTGAAGAGGTAGTTGAAAGTCTTGAACCAAATCAAACTGATATTTGGAAATTGTTCTTTGATGGCTCTTGCACGAAAGATGGGGAAGGAGCTGGAGTAGTTTTAATTTCACCTGAAGAAAGAAAAAAATTAAATAAATAAATATAATTTAAAAAATTAAAAAATTAAATTAAAAATATATATATATATATATATATATATATTATATATAAACCCATCATGTAAATTAGATTTTGAAGTTACCAATAATGTTGTTGAATAACTTAAGTGTTTTTACTAATTCAGAACTTATTGTTAAGCAAGTAAGAAATGCTTGCCAGACCAAGCACCCTAGACTTAGGTCCTACTGAAATGAGTATGGGATTCAGTTGAAAACTTCTTTGATGCTTTTAATTTGACTCATATTCCCAGAGATCAGAATATTCATGTAGATTCCTTAGTTGTCTCTGCTAGCTCTTTTAAAATTCTTGATCATATTGATGTACTCTATCAGATACAAGTGAAATATAGGCCATCTATCCTAGATAATCTAAAACATTAGCAAATATTTGAAGATGATAAACAATTGAAATCATTTCTGCAGGTAATAGATGATTTGTCATTTCTACAAATTAGTGAAGATAGAACTGAAATAAACGAAAATGCAGATGGAAATGATATTTCAGATTTTAAAACCAAAATTGCTAATCATGACATTAATCAATTATCTAATAATTTTATCCCAAAAGGACTCTTTCCTTTAGAAAAATTGTTTGATCAAAATGATGTCCTTCGAAACCCTCAGTGCATTTCTTCAAAAGATGACCTAGAAGAGATTAACATTGGAACTGATGAAGATATCAAAAACATCAAAATTTTTGCATCTCTAGACCCTGAGATCAAAGCTCAATATCTTAAGTTACTGCAAAATTATAAGGATGTTTTTTCTTGGACTTATGATGATCTAAAGACCTATGATACTTCATTAGTACAACATAAGATTCCTTTGAAGTAGAAGCAAAACCTTATCAATAGAAACTTATAAGGATAAATCCAACCCTTCTACCAACTGTAGAAAGGGAGATTAAGAAAAGGCTAGATGCTCAGATCATCCTCCCTCTTAGATATTCTAATAGGGTTACAAATCTAGTTCCTGTTAGAAAGAAAATTGGAGAAATAAGACTCTATGTGGATTTTATAAATTTGAACAAGGCATCATTAAAAGGTAATTATCCTTTGCCCAAAATGGATCAGTTAGTTCAAATGGTTTCAGGAGCACAAAGACTTTCTATGCTTGATGGTTTTTCAGGTTATAATCAGGTGAATGTTGATACATCGGATAGAGAGAAGACAACCTCTACTACACCTTGGGGTACATTCATGTATGTTAGGATGCCATTTGGCTTAACCAATGCTAGAGAAACATTTTAGAGAGCTATGGACATAGCTTTTATGGGTTAGGTAAATAAATTTGTGGTTATTTATCTTGATGACATAACTATTTTTTCTAAATCTGATCAGAAACATCTAAAGCACTTGATGAAGGTTTTTGACAGGTGTAGAAAATTTGGAATATCAACCCTAAGAAATCCTTGTTTGTTGTCAAAGAAGGAAAACTGTTGGGCCATAGTATTTCGAAGGAGGGAGTAGTAATTGATCCAAAACAAGTATCTGTCATTGAAACAATTACCTTACCTAGAAACAAGAAGGAGATTCAAGCTTTTCTAGGCAAGATTAATTTTCTAAGGAGGTTTATTCCAAATAATGTAGAGATTGTAAAAGATATAACTGACATGCTCTCAAAGGACCATGAACTCAAACATACTCCCTCTTCTAGGCATGCATTCGAACAAATAAAAAGGGCTATCTTTGAACCTCCCACTTAGCCAGCCCTAATTACACTAAGCCATTAGGTATTTTCTCTTTTGCCTCTCAGGCAACCCTTGTTGTTGTTCTATTACAGAAAAATGAAGATTCCCATGACCAACCTGTAGCCTTTTTCAGAAAGGTTATGAGATATGTTGAGCTTAAGTATGACATCATTGAGAAGCAAACCTATGCCCTCATTCAAGCCCTGAAATCATTCAAAATGTATGTCTTACATTCACCTATTACTGCTTATGTACCTAATAGTGTTGTGAAAATTGTCCTAACCCAACCAGACACTGATGGGAAAAGAGGTAGATGGATTACTCAAACTGTGGAGTTTGATCTAACTATCAATACTACCAAGCTAGTAAAAGGTCAAGGATTAGCCAAGCTTCTAGTTGAATCCAACTGCAAAGTACTTGGAATCAATTATGTTTTAGAAATACAGGGGAAGAATACACAAGAACCTTCTCTCCTTTCACAAGGGAAGAAACCACAAGAACCTTATGTCCTTGTAGAAGGGGAGAATCCACAAGAACCTTCCCTTCATCCTAAAGGGGAGAATCCACAAGAACCTCTACCTTCAGAGAATATCAGTCCTATACACATTGATGAAAAATTCTTTTTGTCAAACTGGTATGAAGATATTGTCAATTTCTTGATCCATTTTGAGTGTCCAGCATCATTCTCAAAAACCCAGTGTAAAACCCTTAAGTTAAAATCATTCAAGTACTGCATTATAAATGCAAATTTATAGTGGAAAGATCCACCGAATATTTTTTTATTATGTTTAAAATAATCAAAAATTGAAGGAATCATTGATTAGTTTCATACAGGATTTTGTAAGGGACATTATGCTTGGAGAGAAACAGCATACAAGATTCTGAGGGGAGGATTTTATTCACCCACATTGTTCTTACAAGTAGGGCAAAGGTCAAAGGTTGTGTTCCTTGTCAAATGTTTGCTAGTAAACAAAATTTAGTGGCTCTTCCACTTGTTCCATCAATAGTTTCAGCACCTTTTTCTCAATGGGGATTAGATTTTGTTTGAGAGATTCACCCCACTTCAAGTAATCAGCATAGATGGATCCTCACTGCAACATACTACTTTACTAAATGGGTGGAAGCAATTCCAGTCATAAATGCTACTGATTCAGTAGTAATGAAGTTTATTGAGGATAATATCTTATCTAGATTTGGTTGCCCAACTCAAATTGTCACTAATAATGCAGCAGCTTTTTCTAGTGTTAAAATGATTGAATTTTGCCAGAAATATCAGATTTTGTTACATCATTCAACTCCATACTACCCTCAAGGTAATGGCTTTGCAGAGTCATCAAACAAAAGTCTGGTAAAGGTAATCAAAAAGACTCTAATTGATCATTAAAAGAGCTAGGATTCACATTTGATTTATGCAATATGGGAAAACAAAATTACTCCAAAGAGATCAAGTGGAAAATCTCCATTTCAATTAGTCTATGGGAAAGATGCAATTATCACTACCAATTTGGCCTTCCCTGTTTTAAAATTCCTGCAGGATTCAACAGATGAACCTAATGATTTTTCAAGAAGAATAAATTAGATTATTTAACTTAATGAAAATAGAGGTGAAGTTCAATACAAATTGAATAAATATCAGAATAAGATGAAGGCCCTGTTCGATAGAAGAGCCAGGGAAAGGGACTTTAAGGAAGGTGATCTAGTTCTAAGATGGGATTCCAAGAGAGAAGAGAAAGGAAAGCATGGAAAATTTGACAATCTATGGTTTGGACCTTTAGCAATTGCTGAAGTGAAGGGTAACAACACTTTTGTGTTGCAGAATCTTGAGGGGCTATATCTCACTTATCCTGTAAATGGAAGGTTTCTCAGACATTATATTCAGTACTAAAAAGTTGAAATAGTTTTCATTGTAAATACTATGGTTTTATTTTACTTTTCAAGATGTTAGTGTGATTTTTCTTACAGCAAGGACTCCATAGCCTAAGGAGAAGGCACATGGATCTGCAGGTTATCTGCATTCTACAGGAGAAAGCAGTCCCCAGTTGGAGCCAATGTTGTAGCATTTTTTGGTTTTGATAAGATAGAATAAAATAGCCAAAAAATAAAATAAAAAATATTTTCAAAAAATGTTAAGTTAGGATATGGACATAACAATAGTGAAAAAAATCTTGATGATGATGTCCATATCAAAGAAAATGTCAGGTTAGATGTCATAAAAAATAAAGACAAAAAGAAAATGTTAGGTTAGAAAGAAAATAAAAATAAACTCTGAAAGTGAGCAAGTCTAAATGCCACTACTATTGTTTCTACAAAATAATGGTTGTGTGCAGCTTGTCTTAAATGCCACAACCCATGACAGTCAAATAGTTTAATCTTGACTGCTTCATGCTTTAAATTTGATATTATAGTTAGAGAATAAATATCTCGCAAAACTGTTTAATCTTCGCAGATTAATAGTTAGGTAGAGAATAATAAGGTGCTCATTAGTTTAATATGAGCCCTTGGATGTTATAAGGGTAGATTTAAATAGTTTTCTTTTGTAAAATAAAAAAAAATGAAAAGGGTTTGCTAGCTTAAATGCACCCATTGAGTGACGAAAAAATGATAGAATAAGCAAAGGGTAAGTAGTAGAAGGTTGCAAAAGTTTGATGATTCATTGGACAAATGTACATTTATCGTGTTTTACCATATGTTTCTATGTCTATGAGGCAATTACACAAAGCAAATGAAGGTCTACAAGATAAATTAATTAACTTCCCATAAATCCCCATTCATCCCTATATTCACTAATTTCCCCTTCCCACCTTCATACATTCATATTCATTCATTTTCCA
This sequence comes from Pinus taeda, assembly GCA_000404065.3. Taxonomy (NCBI): domain Eukaryota; kingdom Viridiplantae; phylum Streptophyta; class Pinopsida; order Pinales; family Pinaceae; genus Pinus; species Pinus taeda. The sequence goes on along the minus strand of APFE030055181.1, from coordinate 308,780 downwards.
TAAAAACCCCTTTTCCTAAGGTCAAAACGCTTTTTGCCTAGGAAAAGTGAAAATCCCATGTAAAATCCATTTTTACTCAAAAAACCCACAAAAAAGTTTTTTACCCTAAGTATTATGCATATATGAAAAGCAAATAAACCATGAAAAGGCATTATACTTAGTCTATTTTCCCTTTTCCGCCTATAATTCCCTTTTCCGCCTATATTGCCCCTTTTCGCGTGTATTTCCTCTTTTTCACTCATATTTTCATATTAACACTAACTATAGTATTAAACCCCAAAAATCCCTTTTCCTGTATTAATTAAATAACCTAAAACCTCAGTTTTATTAAAAAACTATGTATTTCATAATAATATCGCATCACAATATTGGCGGATCACAACCTTTCAACATGCATCCACTTTCCCCAATTGCGATATGCGATATGCGATGTACAAAGGACCCAGAGCCGACGCTATATATATCACAATCTATTGCCATATCGCATCCGCCCTCATTGCAAGTCCTGCTAATAGCATAACCCTCCGCCATTGTGATCTCCGATTGCGATGGGACCCAAACCCGACACAGTATCATCCATGTTTTATTTCCATATCACTTCCGTCCCTTATCGCGTTATTTTGTGATGGGCCTTCCCTTGCTAAATTTTGATAGCAATATGCAATTAGCCCGAACGCGATATCATTATCCGCCCGAGTTCATAAAATTTCAAATCTGCCATATGTGTTTTGCGAAGGTTTTCTTTGTTAAATCATTTTTATGTTTTAAACGAAGAATTAACCTTAAACCTCCATTTCTCTGCTAATCTAGGTTTTTAACCATAATAAAGCCATTGTCACCATGATTAACCACTGGGCCCCTCCATTGCTCTTTCTTGTACCCTCCATACTGCTCCTTCGCTCCATCACCATCCGATCTAATGCATTCACATCCAACGACCCTCAATGATTTCGGGTTGGCTCTTTGTACGAGCGTTACCCACTTGAAAAGCAGTATTCCATTAGAACTCCCATTGCTACATGTCAGGCTTAGATCATTTTGGTTGACCCCTCCGCCCGCGTTCCATAAAGCGATGCAATGAAAACCAAAACCACCTCCCGCATAACGACAAAAGAGCCATTGTTCACTTTCCCCAATATTTCAAAAAGAAAGTCATTTCTCTGTTTAAATGCAAAAATTACCATTTTGCCTTTCTTTCTCCTGTTTTCACAGTAAACCCTCCATAAGCCTCTGTGACCCACAAAACCATCATTTTACCTTCCGATACGCTCTGGACTCCTTCCAATGTCTTTTCAAGCTCAATAAAGCCATGGAAGACATCCTCTATTGCCAGTTTTCTTAACAATTCTGTGTTTTGCAGGTAAAGACTCCTTTTCCAAGTTTACAAAGCAAAAAGCCTGCGTACAGTTAGAAGACAAATACAAAGATCATTTTACCATGTGACATAAAATCTAAAAGGATTTACTGTTGAAAAACACAGTAAAAACCCTGAAAGAAATAGTAAAGGTTACTCTGCAGGGTTAAAGGATATTCACAAAGTTTAAAGAGTATCAGATGAAACATCAAAATGAAGAAATCAACCAAGCGTAAAGGATTCAAACAGTTAAGCAGCTTAAGGGGGGAAAATATAAAATAGCAAAGCCAGCACAACCTGAATAAAAGGGGACAGCAAGAAGCAGTTCAATAGCTGCCTCTATGTTCTTGTATGAAGATCTTTCTTTTCCTAGAATAAATCTTAATTAGTTTTAGGATATTTTTTAGTTTCATTATTGTATAAATAACTCTCTTCTCGAGTTGTTATAGGTTTGAAGTTCAAGGTTTATTATTCATTACTTGTTAAGTAGTGATTGTTCATTCTACTTTGAACCTGGAAGCCACCTTTAAAGGAAGCTTTTGTAGACACTTGATGTACTCAATGTTTCTGGAACCTTAATACAAAGCAGAGGATTCTAAATTTGGTTTTACTTAGTTTGTGTTATCCTGTAAGTTTTTCCGGTTATCAATCATTATGTTTTTCTTCATATGCTTATGACTTATAGAGATATCTAGGTAGGAATAATTGTGTCTCAATTTATTCATATAAGCTCTTGAAGTGATCATCTATTAAGAGAATGGATTAATGAACTGTATGTTTAGCTAATCCCCTCTAATCAATAAATCATCAGCATCTTGTGTAAGCTTAAGTATACTGCCTTGAACCTTTGGAACATAGTTAGAAGGTTTTCATACTTATGATTGTTCTGTTTTACAGTCTGGAAACTATGATAATCATATTATTTTCTGTCTTCTTCTCACCACTATTTTTTATCTATATCACTGTGTAAAGCTTTATAGCAGCCCTTTGTTGAGATATTAATATAACCCAAAGGATTAAGTATTTAAATTCTACATCTATATTCATTCATTGGTCTTCCAAAACTAAAACCAAAAACCCCAAAAAAATTATTTTAGATGCTCTGGCATTAGTAGCTGACCTACTACTATCTCAAAGGTACAACAAGGTGTAGGGTGGAGATTTTCTGCCACGTTTTACGATATCTCACAGTCTATCACCCACATCGTGGTTTTTCATTTGTGTATTTAAAAATTAATTTTATTGATCAAAAATTGTTTCGCTTAATTTCTCCCAAAAACTCCAAATATAGAATAGTTAGACAAAACCTAGGAATAATATATATATATATATATATATTATATATATAATATATAATATAAAAAAGAATGAGTAGAGGGTTTTATTAAATCCTCCCCGAGTGCAACAAAAAAACCGGGAAACTCCTTACATTTGCACCATTTTCAAAGGATCTTCTATTAAGAAATTGACTAATATTCTAGGAGACAAATCCTAGTATCTTCCACGGTTTCTACAACTAAGATTGTCCTCGTGATTACAAGAGTAAATTATTACAAATTGCAAACATAATAATACACAGAAACAATACATTAACTTATTTGGGAGACTTTTGCAACAAGGATTCTACACGAAGTTGAGATCCTGAAGCTAAATTGACATCCGCTTCATGTTCCTATTTTTCCTTATGGGATTTCTGACCTCTTGTGAGCGGTGGTTCTGATGCATTTGAGGAGAGTGATTGACCAGCATTGCCTCCTATGCTTGACTTAGTGTGAGTTTCTTTGATTTTCATAGTTTTTTTGTAAAATGTTGGAGTATATCTACTCATCCTTGGAAGCTCATAAATTGACATTATTAATACTTTTGCCGCAAAGCGTGATTCTGTATCTAAACAGACAACTATCAAACGAGCTTTCCTTCATTCTCCCCCAACACTACTAAGTTTCCTTGGTCCTCCTTTGGTGTTTCATCCGGAGGAGTAATTTCATCTTGTTTTGGATCTTGAAAAGCCTCAAAAGAATTTTGGTTGATGGAAGGTTCGGGAACTTCTTCGGCAGATTCCTATGGAGCTGTAACCTTGTTCTGTTGATTCTTCCTTCACTTTTGAACTGGTTGAAAATTACCCTCATTAGATATAGGGGTATGGGTCTGCCATTCTTTAGAGACAAGGGCTTGGGCTTACTCGTCCTTTTTTTTTTAGGGAAGTTTTTGGCAAAGTTCCCATGAGAATGACAGATGATGCATTTGTAGGGAATTTTCTCATAGTCCAATTCCTAAATATGGCTCCATTCCCCTAAATTTATTTTTAGGGCCTTCGATAAACCTTCAAAGATATTTACTTCAACACAAATGTGAGCACAAGAAAATTGGCCTCCTTTTTGTTTTGCTTTGTCTAGATAGATGCCTATCTTATTTCCAATATATTTTAGTGCATCAAGTCCCCAAAGATGGATAGGGGGTGAGGCAGCCAAATCCACATTGGAACATAAGTAATTTCAAAATTTGAATTGAAATCCAAAATTCATGGGGAGATAAAGCGGCCTCTAGTCCCTATAAATAAGGCCCTGATCTGAAAATAAGATCTCTTTCCAGTTTAATCACAAATAGAAAAACATAGAAACCCCTGCCTACTACAAATAAAGTTACCCGAACTTGAAACTTGGGGGTCCATTTTTCTGTGATCTAGGATTCAACAACTTTTGGATTCAGCCATAAGCCCACAAACTTGTCAACCAATTATTTTTCTGTGAAGGCTAAGGAACTCTTGCATGGATCTGATGGAGAAATTTCCACATCTGGAATCTCAGCTAATTTCTTCACAATTTTTCGGGGGGGAGAAGAAGGCCCTCGTGTTTTCGATGCATGCAGCAGGGCTCTAAACACTACCATCTCCTCCATAATGAGCATAGGAAAATCGATCTACAATATCATATATGAGAAGCCTCTTGCAAAACGTCTGTCAAATGCAAGCTTGAACCTTACGGGAGTCATAGCTACAGTTTCCAGGGTCTCTTTTTGTTAATTTGAATATTCTATGTTGTATCAATTACTTTAGCCCAATTTACTTCTCCATTAACAATGCATCCAATTAATAATAATATAACTAATCATAAACTTTAACTGAATATTAAAAAAAAAAACATGAAATGACTAATAAGGCAACAACACAACCATAAGAGACAGAAGATTGGTCCAAGAACAGGGAAAACCCCACAAGGGGGAAACTCTTTCAGATCTTCTTCTTTAATAGATCGTCATAAGAATTTTTTAGCAGAGAGTACAATGAGCCCATATATTTGCAGTAGAGATTTACAAAACAGATCTACAAATCTATATAACAGTAGAGAGAAACCCATATCTACCAGATCATTGAAGCCAACTATCAAACCCAAACTAAAAACCCTAGATGCTCTCAGGAAAGCTGACTGTGTGTCTGAAACTCCCCGGATGCTCTCTCGGCCACTATATGAGGGTGTCTATAATTGCTTGGACGCTCTCAGGAAGACCCTATGCATGCTTTCGGGGTAAAAATCACCATATATACTCCAAAAACCCTTGGACACTCTCTTCCAATTACTATGCATGCGTCTAGGACGACCCAAACGCTCTCAGGACTACTCTTTGCAAGCGTCTAGGGACCGACACCTTCAAGTCTACCTTTGAAACCTTGGACACTCCCTTAAGATTTTGTGCCAACATACAGGGGTCTCTAGATGTTGTTTTGACCAATGTGTGCCAGCGTTCAAGGACTAAAATTCTCAGTTTTGTGCCAACGTCCAGGAATAAGAAAAACCTAGATAAGTGTGAGCTTAGCTCCTATGATTTCGGACCATTGCGCAAACTCCTTCCGTCAGACCTGTGCAAACCAATACAAAAGAGAACAATAAAAGATTTCTTTATCAATATGATGAAATGAGCTTGAGGTCGCTTCTATTTATAGGCTTTCCTGGGGATCCACTTGGGGTTAAGGCCAACCTAACCAATTTCACATGTGCTTAGGGCAACCCATTCCATAATGTTGAAGAATCTAGGGTATGCATAATTATAGTGATTCTTCTTAAGCATGATAACAATTTGTGAAGTGTTTTTACAAGTTATCTTAGCTTGATCTTCTTTTCATTTTTAGTGTGTGAGTTTACTTCATCAAACTGCTATTAAAACAAAAGAGACAAGAACACAAATATTTGGCTTTCTGCCAGGGCCAAAACCTCTCCCTCTTGGAGAGGAAAACCCACACAAAATTCTTTTTATAGAGATTCCATTGACGAATACCAAGACCATGACCCTTGACACAATATTCCCCTCCAAGACCAAGACATCAATCCTCTTCCTCTAACACTGTTGAGATCATCATGATTGGTGCACCATTGAACCCATCATTGTTGCATCACTGAGATCTCTTGAGTTAATTGTGATCATCATCCTTACTGTTGTCATACCATTTTCATCCCACTACTGTTGCATCTTCATTTTCTATTCCTTCCATATGGGATCATCGTTGATGTAGTACCATCAAAACAATGAAGTCACAGAGATATAAATATCATGATTCCATGATCATGCTCGAAACAGAACTGTACATATTTCAGAGATCCTTCCTTATTAATATGTTAAGATTATGATTCAACAATGTGGTGATCACCGAGTAGACTATTGTGATATATCTTACATTTGACTAGAATGACAACAAGGAGAGTGATCTGATATCATTCACAACGAGAGGGATATATGCAACTGTGGGATCATCATGATCCTCTTCATTGATCCCTGTAGAATTTTAATGTAACCCTTATCACTACCTTTTATGATGTCGAGACTGTAAGATGTATGTCGAGATCGAGACATCATCTGTAGGATAAAGTGTGATCTCCATAAAGCCAAGACAGTAATATAAGTGTATTCCAAGATAGTCTATGCATAGTGATTGCGTGCTCATCCAAAGTTTCTGTTGCTTCATCCATCCAAGATAGGTATGTCGGGAATGAGACAGAGACATCACTTCATCATTTAAATGCTCAGATCACACACAACCTTTTTATGCTCTTTCCATCTAAGGACATCACCTTCAGATCATAGCTAGACCGAGAGTAGACTAGCTCGGGTTCTACTGCTCCTTATACCCATCTGAGGAGGTAGTTGAACCCTAGATCTATCTCACCGAAATGTGGATCTTCTACCCCTTAATCAACCGAAAATTCAGAGACAAATTGCAAGATATCTTCTATGATTTGTGCTGACCCTTCGTGGGTATTTATAGTAGTGAGCCTACTATACTTGATTCGACTTGAGTGGGTGAACAGATGTGACCATAGCCCAAGCCGACATGACTTTTAAATATGCATTTTAATTCATATTGAAGCTGACATGAAGAATTCTTTCTATTTTTCTCTTGCTCACTTCTAGGAGGATTATTCTTGGTCTTTAGAGGGCTTCTTCACGACTTGTGGACTTGTTTACATTTACATAAACTTATGAAGAGTTTCTATACACATGACATGACTCTTTGACATATAAATAAATCCTAAAGACATCAAGAAGAAGTCTTTCACCCAGTGACACTTCTTGCTCATGAAACCCATGTAGAAAGGCATACAAAAATAATTTATTTCCTTTTATTACATCATTTACAAAGATCATGTCATTATGAAGACCGAACCTAGCTACACTTTCTTCAACACTCTCTCTTATCTAGGGAGGTATTCATAATGGTACTTGGTCATTCTCAATCTGAAGAATTTCTTATAAGAAGAATCATATTTGCAATCCATCTGTTATAGAATCATTTCAACCAACATTGTTTCTATTTGGCAATGCCTTGACTAACAGCTCTATCTCTTACTTAGATCGGAGCACAATGTTGGCAAGACCAATGACTGATAGACACGTTTCATCATTATCTCTCTTAGGGTCATGTTAGCTCTACTACATTTCTTGACATTTGGAGGACCAAGTACAATTTTGGTCGTGTGTTATGCTCAGAGACAGCTCGCAACAATCTGTTTCTCCCTTCTCCTTTATTCTCCTTACACTCTTTTAACCCCCCGCCATCTCTATTTCCTCCAAAAACTGGCATAAGCCCCTGTTTCGTCAAGCCCCTAGGTGCTAAGTTTTAAACCCATATAACCGCGCACTTTTACAAAACCCATAACCTGTTGTTCCCCTGTCACATCAAACAAAACTTGTGCGATCAAACCCACATCGTCTAATCAACTCCACCACGATCGGACGGCATTCGCTCCTCTCGCACCCACAAACCAACCGCACGTTAACTCGCGATCAAAGCAGTTTTCGTCTTGTCCCATCCACCACGCTTCGCCCGATAACTCGCATTGCTCGCCCTTGCACGATTACCGCTCACCCTCCAAAAGCGGTGCGATAAATACCACTCGCCACCGAAACCGCTTTCCCCGCGCGTTAACCCCCCATACATCTCTTTCACCCGATAACCATTGGATCTGCCCAACCAAGATCCAATGGCTCATGATTGTCTGCTCCCATTTCTCCTGATACCTCTCGCTAAGCCATATCCGTCGTCCATCTACACGATCTGACGACCGATATTCCTCCTTCATTCATCCATATTGTCCACGTCCATAGCCATTTCATACCCCCGAAAGGACGAAGGTGGCCAATGTTAAGTATCTGTGTAGTTACTCTTTAACTACCACATTCAACAAACAGGATGGACGAGAAGAAAAAAGGACGTGCCTCGAGCAGATCAGCGCATTTAACAGTTATGGAACGTATTCCATACGACACTCCACCAGCTAGAGAAGGACAACAGAGCATCCGAAAAGATCAAATCCGTTCACTGAAGCAAGCAGACTGCACCATAGACCCCATCAGAAAGTTAAAGCAGTTGATGGTCAATTATGACCCCTCCATGCCTAGAATAGAAAAATATATTTGTAATGAAACCCTATATATACCTAAAGAACAGACGTAATCAGGGTGGATGGTTGTTGTTTTGATGTAAGGTTCAACTTCTAGAGACTGTAACTACTTTGATACTTGCAACATCTCGTATTCATTTTCAGCTAATACAAGCTTCTCTTGCTGTTAATTTCTCACTTTTCACTTCTATTATGTTCAAGGCTATGCCTGTTATGCATTTTTCATGAACTCTTGATATTTAGCATTAGAGAGTTGTCATCCTACCTCAGTGTTATAATCTTGTATGTATCGATGAATGTGTTATTCAGGTTTCTGTTTACCTAGTGGCAGAGAGTTGTCATCCTGTTTGTGCATTAGGAAACAGATTTGCAGACCTCTTTACTGGTTGCAGCCAGCCATCACAGGGTCCTATGCATCTGCTAGTGTGGTTAGTATTCTTCATGTTCACCCAATCCTTACATTGTGAGCAATTGGTGGTCTAAAGCCTTATAGTCTGGGGGTGTTCACGCATGTATGGAGTTAAGCAAAGTAGGAGTGGTTTTCTGGCTTGAACAAGCATCATTCCTTCCATTCATCCATTTCAACATTATGTTGATTTTGTAATGTTCCCGAGCATCTCCGAGATACAACCTAGGAGAGTTTCTTGGGGTGATAACATCGATTGGTGCCACTACCGGGGAGAGGAGATTGAAGCTCAGATTCCCTAGGAGAATGACACGATTCCAAATTTTGATGATAGACAAAGTTTGGACACATTTTTGGTTGTAATCATCTATCTGGCGACTCTACTGGAGAACAAACCTGGTGGCGACTCCACGTTTGAGTTCTGGCTCAGTTTGTGAGGCATACCCGAAGAAATCCTTAGAAATTACCAGTTGACCCAATGCCTGACCCTGAGAAGATTTTCAAATCGAAGAGAACATCACAGAAAGGAGCATCAAGATCGGGTAAGCCTAAGAAATCTTATGTATCTCTGCAAGAGAAGGTTATAGTTGAGAATACACAGTTTGAAGAATCAGAGCCTAGTATTGCTAGTGAAGAATCACCTTCAGAGATTCATAAAGCTCCTTATTCATTCAGTTCCCCTTTGGATCTCAGTCCAAAGAAATTCTCCCATACAGTCCATCATATTCCCTTGTCTCTGTCACCCATTTCATTGTTACCTAATATTCAATCTGTCAGTATCCTTCCACCTACACCAGTCATGGCAGGCCAGCAAGCACCTACAAAGATGGAAAGAATCATAGCTGCTAGGTATGGACCCTTAGTCCTACCTATTCCTTTGAATTCCATGCCTGTAGGAGAATACCAAAAGTACATGTCTAAGTTCTTTGGTACAGATGGGGTAACAGCTGAAGAACACCTTGAATGTTTTTACAGTTATGTTGATAACCTGGATATCAGTGAAGATGATGTGTGAATGAGAGTTTTTGTCCAGAGCCTTCATGGAGAGGCTAGAAAGTGGTTCAGAGAATTGACCCCTAAGTCTATTGCTGATATTTAAGCCCTAGATGATGCATTTTTGAAGCACTGGGGAGATAAAAAACACTTTCTATATTACCATACTGAGTTTGGTAACCTGAAGAGAGAAAATGGGGAATCTTTGCCTGATTTTAATAAAAGATTCAATCATATGTATAGTAAGATACCAACTGAAGTAAAGCCAACCCCCACCGCTGCCAAACTTAATTATGCCAATGCTTTTGACTCTTATTTCTACTTGCTATTGAGAGAAAGAAGATGTGCCACTCTAGCTGATATGTAAGATGCGGCTCTAGAAGTAGAATCTAATATTATGGCTGCAAAAAAGCTCAAAAGTCATGCTGACAAAAGGAGGCAGAGAGGTGAGGCTTCTTCTTCCTCTACTTCATTTTCAGAGCCTAAATTAGACAAAATGACCAGAATGATAGAGTCATTGGCTGTTGAGATATCTAAGCTGAAGGTTGAGCAGAACTTGGGAAGGACAAGGCAGCAGAACACATTTGCTCCTAGAAACCCAAATCCTTTCAGAAGAGCAAATGAACAGTTGCAAATCATTCAAAGGGGTAAACAAACAAATGAAGAATAGAAAGTTAAAACTCCTTTTCAAAATGTAGTCATGGAGAAGGAACAGTTTGAAGAGGAGGATGAAATCCATTACATGGAAGATAAAAGCAGTGTTGCCTTTTTAACATTGGCTGCATACGAAGAAGCATTACTCCAGGACCAAACTAGTCAAGAATGGGACAGAGAGGCTGTTCTGCAGACCGGTGAACAACAAAGATATAATCTAAGGTCACAAGCAAACAATGCCAAGGAGAATCCTGCCCAAGAAGATGTTGTCCAAACAGAGCAACAAAATACCAGACAAAAGAAACCAACAGCTGATCCAATCATCCTCAAAGCACCAACTCAAGAGGTAAGAGGTCCTGACAAGTCCCCTTCCCCTTTTAGCTTTGAATCAGAAGTCCAGAAGTTGAAAATATATGTACCTTTGTTAGAACTTGTAAAGAGTGAAGTGTTTAGGAAGCCTATCCTTGAGGCTTTTGAGCTGAAAGCCACACAAACCTCCACTGACTCTGTCAATTTGCAAGATGATAAACCTACAATTGTACTGAGCCCCATGATTGAACCTGCTGATGATAATTCTCTATCCTTTTATGTCTCTTTGACTATTCATGATAAAATTCTCCACAATTGCCTACTAGACACTGGGGATAGTCACAATCTGATGCCAAAAGATGTCATGGAAGAGTTAGGCCTTGATATTACCGGACCATATCATGATTTATTCTCATTCGATTCAAGGAAAGTAAAATGCTTAGGATTAATAAAAGACCTAGCTATTACCCTAACCCAGCTGCCCATGAAGAGTATGGTGATGGACATTGTGGTAGCAGATGTCCCTCCTAAGTTTGGTATGTTGTTGTATAGAAGATGGATTAAGAGACTAGGTGGGACATTACATAATGATCTATCTTATGCCACTGTCCCGGTCTTTGGAGGAGAAAGCAGGAGATTGTATAGAGAAGCATAGCTGGCATACATCATCAATGATGAAAAGAACCTGTCCAATCATCCTATTTATGCTGTGGACACTGATTTTGGAGCATGTATTCTCCAAATTGAAGAATCCCAAAAGGCCTCAATGCAACTTAGGAAACAAATAGTTTAGGCCAAGGAAGAGCAAGGGAGTCAGGTTTGGGAGATGTTCTTTAATGGAGCATGTTCCAGGGAGACTACAGGAGCAGGAATGGTGCTGATATCTCCAAAACAAGAAAGCACACAGTTGTCTTTTAAGCTGGCCTTCCAAATTACCAACAATATAGCAGAGTATGAGGCTCTGATATTGGGTCTTAATGCGGCAAAAGACAGAGAAATTAGAAGCATAAGGGTGTTTGGAGATGCTGATCTTATCATTTAGCAAGTAAACAAAACATTTCAAGCAAAGCACCCAAGGCTGAAAGCATACAGAGATGAGGTATGGAGACTCAAAGATTCTTTTGATAGTTTTTGTATCTCATACATCCCTAGAGCCAAAAATCAGCTTGTTGATTCCCTTATTGTGTCTGCTAGCATGTTCATCCCTCCCATGCCTCCCAGACTTGTTTATGAATTCCAAATGAAATACAGACCATCCTTGCCAGACAATGTCCAGCATTGGAATGTTTTTGAAGATGATGATGAAGTGAATAGGTTCTTGCAAGTCATTGATGAATTTTCTCAAATGCAAATTGACCAAGAAAATGAAGCCTTGGAAGAAAATCCCCAATCCCAGCTTAGAAATAAAATCGGTAGAGATAGTATTGTCCAATTTCCTAGCAATCATATACCTAAGGGTTTAATTCCTCTGGAAAGATTGTTTGACCAGAATGATTTGCCTTATAAGTCTGCCCAAAAAGAAGACCAAACTACAGTCTATAAGCATAATATAGGGAGTCCAGGTCGGCCAAGATATATAAATCTGTCCACTCATCTGTCTGTTGGCCAATGTGTTGAGTAATGCAATTTAATGAAGCAATTTGCTGATGTCTTTGCCTGGGAATCCTGAAAACATATGACAAAAAGATCATCCAACATAAAATCCCTTTAGAGAAAGACACCATACCTTTCAAGCAGAAGTTGAGACCAATAAACCCCTTGCTCCTTCCTCTAATCGAAAAAGAAATCAAGAAGCTATTGGCTGCCAAAATCATAGTTCCTCTCAGATATTCAAAATGGGTAGCCAATTTGGTAGTGGTAAGGAAGAAAAGTGGAGAAATCAGACTCTGTGTTGATTTCAGAAACTTAAACAAATGCTTTAAGAAAGACAATTATCCTCTACCCAAGATGGAGCATTTTCTGTAGAAGGTCTCAAGAGCCAAAGTGATGTCTTTCCTGGATGTATTTTCAGGGTATAATTGGGTTGTTGTACATCCAGATGATCAAGAGAAGACTGCATTCACCACTCCTTGGGGAACTTTTATGTATTCCAAGATGGCTTTTGGGTTGATGAATGCTGGAGCCACCTTTCAGAGAGCTACGGATATAGCATTTGTGGGAGAGAAGGATAAATTTGTCCTTATCTACCTTGATGATATAACAGTGTACTCCAGCAGCCATCATGACCACTTGCAGCATTTGAAGGAAGTGTTTTTGAAGTGCAGAAGGTTTGGGATTTCAGTCAATCCCAAAAAGTCACAGTTTGCTTTAGAAGAAGGCAAGCTGTTAGGACATTTTGTTTCTACTGCAGGTGTCTGAATCGACCCAGAGAGAGTAAAACCAATGCAAACCTTGTCTGTCCCAAGATCAAAAAAAGATATCCAGTCCTTTCTGGGCAAAATAAACTTTGTGACGAGGTTTATCCCAAATTTTGCAGAACTTGTGAAGCATATTACCTCCATGTTGAGAAAGGGTTCAGAGATCAAATGGACTGGAGCAGCAAGAAGATCCTTTGAGTCCATTAAGAAAGCCATTATGCAAGCTCCCACTCTAAGTGGTCCAGATTATAGCAAGGAGTTCCATATATTTTCATTCGCCTCTAAAGACACCCTTGCAGCAGTTTTATCGCAAGCAGATGAAGAAGGTGCAAAGCATCTAGTGGCATTCTTCAGCAAAACATTAAGGGATGTTGAGCTAAGGTATGATATCCTCAAGAAATAAGCATATGCTCTTATCAAGTCTTTGAAAGCCTTCAGAGTTTATATTCTGCATTCCAAGATAATTGCCTATGTACCCCATGCTTCAATAAAAGATGTCTTAACACAGCCCGCTGATGATGGAAGAAGGGCTAAATGGATTGCAAAGTTAATCGAATTTAATATATAATTGAAGCCTACCAAGCTTGTCAAAGGTCAAGGCCTTGCCAAACTATTGGCTGAAGAAAATTGTAGAACACTGGACATAAATCTTATAAGCACAGATGCAGAAAATGGTCAAACAGAAGAAGTAACAGCTGAACTAGAAAAGAATCAAACGTTGGCCGAAAATATAGCTTCTTGTGATTGTTACTCTACCATAGCTCAATTCTTAGCGAAGCTAGGAGTTCCTCCTGGCTTAAGCACAGGCCAAGCTAGAACTATTAAGCTTAAGGCAGCAAAATATTGCATACATAGAAATCTGCTCTACTCGAGGGACCCATATGTAATGCTTTTGAGGTGTCTGGAAAAAGAGAAATCTATAAAGGTTATGCAGCAGTTTCGTTCCAGCATGTGTGGAGGACACCACTAATGGAAGACTATAGCCCACAAAATCCTCAGAGTTGGGTACTATTGGCCCACCTTATTTTCTTATGTGTTTTCATTTGTTAAATCTTGTGACGGGTGTCAAGGATTTGAAGGGAAAAAACAGTTGAAATCCCTGCCCTTAAAGCCTATACATGCTAGTGGCCCTTTTCAGCAGTGGGGCTTGGATTTCATTACAGAAGTCAATCTACATTCCAGTGGCCAACACAGATGGATCCTAGTAGCCACTAATTACTTTACTAAATGGATTGAGGCCATTCCTACCAGAAAGGTTGATCATAATGTGGTATGAATTTTTTGACAGAAAATATCTTCACCAGATTTGGTTGTCCACATAAATTAGTCACAGACAATGCAGCAGCCTTCAGAGCAAAAGAATTGGTGGACATATGCAATTCAATGGGTATTAAACTAGTTCATTCCACCTCATATTACCCTCAAGGCAATGGTTTAGCAGAATCTTCCAACAAGAGTCTGATAAGGATAATTAAAAATTTGTTGGAGGACAACAAAAAGAATTGGCATTCTAAGCTCAAATACGCACTATGGGCTGACAGAGTGACCATTAAAAAATCCACCAGGAATTCTCCATTCAAGCTGGTATATGGCACAGAGGTAGTATTTCCAGTTCAACTTACCTCCCTATGGCAAAGTTCCTACATGAAGAACATAATAAGGAAGAAGATATGGAAAAAAGGATCACTGACATAGCAGAGGTACATCAAATTAGAGAATAGTTGGTTGAAAATTCTGCGGCACATCAGAAGAATATCAAGGAGGCTTTTGACAAAAGGACAAAAATAGATAATTTCCAGGTTGGAGATTTGGTTCTGAAGTGGGATGCACTGAAAGAGAAGAGAGCCAACCATGGGAAGTTTGATGCTTTCTGGAGAGGGCCTTTTATTATTTCTCATATCCAAGGGAACAATACCTTCATACTGCAAAGTATGGGAGGAGATGCAGTTTTTGATGGCCCAGTTAATGGGCGTTTTCTGAAAATTTATGTTGTTTAAGGTCTTTGGCTTTAAAATTGTAAATATGTTGTTTTATTAGTTTTAGTGTAAACTTAGTAGACTCCATGCCCAATGGAACACTAGTAATTTTGCTAATTTGTTTTCATTGGAAAGGCATTGATCTACAGGTTCTTGAGACCTCACAGGGAGGACCTCATACCCAGAAGGAGCCAGTGTTAGCTCTGCTACATGTCTTGACATTTGGAGGACCAAATACAAGCTTGGCCATGTGTTATGCTCAGAGATAGCTTGCAACAGTCTGTTTCTCCCTTCTCCTTTATTCTCCTTACACTCTTTTAACCCCCCGCCATCTCTGTTTTCCTCCAAAAACCGGCATAAGCCCCTGTTTTGTCAAGCCCCTAGACACTAAGTTTTAAACCCATATAACCGTGTGCTTTTACAAAACCCCTAACCTATTGTTCCCCTATCACATCAAACGAAACTTGTACGATCAAACTCATGCCGTCCAATCAACTCCACCGCAATCGGATGGCATTCGCTCCTCCCGTGCCCACAAGCCGACTGCGCGTTAACTCGCGATCAAAGCGGTTTTTGTCCCATCCCATCCACCACTCGTCGCCCGATAACTCGCATCGCTCGCCCTTGGACGATTACCACTCACCCTCCAAAAGTTGTGCGATAAATACCGCCCGTCGCCGAAACCGCTTTCCCCGCGCGTTAACCCCCCATACATCTCTTTCGCCCGATAGCAGTTGGATCTGCCTGGCCGAGATCCAACGGCTCACGATTGTCTACTCTCGTTTCTCCTAATACCTCCCGCTAAGACATATCTGTCGTCCATCTGCGCGATCCGACGGCTGATCTTCCTCCTTCATTCATCCATACTGTCCACATCCATAGCCATTTCATACCCCCAAAAAGACGAAGGTGGCCAATGTTCAGTATTCTGTGCAGTTACTATTTAACCACCGCATTCAACAAACAGGATGGCCGAGAAGAAAAAAGGACGTGCCTCGAGCAGATCAGCGCATTTAACAGTTATGGAACTTCTTCCATACGACACTCCACCAGCTCGAGAAGGACAACAGAGCATCCGAAAAGATCAAATCCGTTCACTGAAGCAGGCAGACTGCACCATAGACCCCATCAGACAGTTAAAGCGGTTGATGGTAAATTATGACCCCTCCATGCCTAGAATAGCAAAATATCTTTGTAATGAAACTCTATATATACCCAAAAAACAGACATAATCAGGGTGGATGGTTGTTATTTTGATGTAAGGTTCAACTTCTGGAGACTGTAATTTCTTTGATACTTGCAATGTCTCGTCTTCATTTTCAGCTAATACAAGCTTCTCTTGCCATTAATTGCTCACTTTTCACTTCTATTATGTTCCAGGTTGTGCCTGTTATGCATTTTTCATGAACTCTTGATATTTAGCATTAGAGGAGCTATCATCCTACCTCAGTGTTATAATCTTGTATGTATTAGTGAATGTGTTATTCAGGTTTATGTTTACCTAGTGGCAGAGAGTTGTCATCATGTCTGTGCATTAGGAAACAAATTTGCAGACCTCTTTATCGGTTGCAGTCGACCGTCACAGGGTCCTGTGCATCTGCTAGTGTGGTTAGTATTCTCCATCTTCACCCAATCCTTAAACTGTGAGTAATTGGTCGTCTAAAACCTTGTAGTTTGGGGGTGTTCGCGCATGTCTGGAGTTAAGCAAAGTAGGAGTGGTTATCTGGCTTGAAAAAGCATCATTCCTTCCATTCATCCATTTCCAACATTATGTTGAGTTTGTAATGTTCCCGAGCATCTCCGAGATACAACCTAGGAGAGTTTCTTGGGGTGATAATAGGTCATACCCACTCGGGTGTTCTCTGAGTATGCCCTACTAGGAATATTCTCATCTTGGGTTCCCATCCCTCAAGAATATCGGTCCTCTTGCCCACTCTTGTCTTGGATTCCCTACCACATCCTCAAAGAGTTTTGAATGCTAGATGATTCAACAATCATCTATTATTTCTTCCATAATGAAGATAAGAATGTTGTGTCTAGCTCTCCCTCTTAACCAAGGACGAGCTCCAAGTTTCTCTTCGCTCAGAAACTTGCTCAATTTCCTTCACTCATAGGAACCTCCCAGAGCTCCCTCTTACCTGGGGACTCTTCAATCAGTGCTTTATAGGGTCTTCTAGTTGACTGACGGTCCAAGACTTCGATGTCATCAATTTCTTCACGTGTAGTGTTCAGCCATCCATCACTTTCCTCCGTCATGTCTTTCCTTCTTTCCTGGAAAGTATCCTCCTTGGCTTTACCTCTAGGGATTCCTTCATAATGTCATCTATCTTCACCTTTTCTTCAATAGTGATTCACAAGGTACATAGTTGTGACATGCTTCACAATTCTCCTTACCTTGGCCCTGCACACATACCCAGTATTTTCCAAGAGGTTAGACACTAAAAAAAAATCACATATTACCTTTTGGTGATGCCCTTTTTCCAGTGACATCTTCTTGTAGGCATCAACATCCTGCACACATGTTGACTCATCTCAAAACGATATATGTTGTCAAGGGTCTTCATATTTTCAGATTCCTGTCAGAGTCTTCACATTTTTCCAGGGGATTTCCTAGTCAAGTCTTCCTGATCTTCTGGATTTTGATTGCCTTCATCAAGGTTGCATACTTCACAATCTCTTCCATCCTCACATATTTCATTCCTGAGAGCTCTCATAGTTGTTCAATTGATTCAACTACCTCATACTCCATACGAGGACATATTATGTTGATTTCATCTAGTTAGACTTATGTCCTTTTGCATCCTTTCAAAGGAGGAGTTCCTTTCCCTTTTGATCATGCTTGATTCATTTTACCTGCAACCATATATCATGACATTACAAAATCAAATACAAATAAAAGCATTCATACCTCATTTTCCCTTCAGGTTACTTTCAACAACTTTCTTGATTGAATGGATCTTCAATCCCTTGATTTGCTTCATCATGTCATCAGTCCTTCATCTCGTGATTTCCATAAGTTGGAAATCCTGATGAAACTTTTTCTTCCTTCCTAGACTAGAAGATCCTTCAATAAGATTTCTATCAGAGATCCTTCATGATCTAGTATGTCCCAGCGAAAATTTTAGGGGCTAATATTCGCAAGTGGGCTAATTTTCTATGTTTTTTTCCAAAAAAGAGATTCACCAATTTTCATTTTCCCTAAAACTTATTCGCGAAAATTTTATATCATAAAATTATTTTATCTTAAAAATCATCAAAGTTTTATAGAGACTATATAAAATCATTAGAAATCTGAATATTTTTACAAACATATCACTAAACATTTTATATCTTGCATGTTAGGGACTAGTTGTAAGATTCACCAAGGTTAATAAAATTTAAGATAAATTTTCATCCTTAAAATTTTCCCTAGTATTTCCCCATCTGGCAAATGTTTCCTTTGTCCTATATGACTTCTTCAATGTACAATGAGATTCCCAAGAGCTATATCCTTTATGTTTCATATGATCTCTTGTTTTTAATGATGCTAAGATGTATTTTTTTTACTATGATCATATTTGCAAGGACTTCTGATAGGACCATTTTTGAGAGGGATGCCATCTTACTCATACTAGAGATCTATTACTCCCTCTTCCCTTTAGCTTCCTCTATGCTTCAGATGATATGAACCTTTTTCCATAATCTTTTCATAGTTTTGTTATGTCTTGTTAACCTTTCCTTTGCACATAGTTGAGTCCTTTCAACTTATCTTTCTCTATCTGGCATAGAGACCACAAACTGTTGATTGAGGTGGCCTTCTTGCTCATAGACAATTGTCACCTTGATTATCAGTGATGGTTATCTATTCATCATTTTCCCAGATCTCTCAATTGAGATCTCATGAATATATTTATTCATTCTTTGGCACCTTCTGCACTGTATTTTAGAGAGTATATCCTTCAGCATTTCATGTATCCTTCTTATGTCTCCTTCCTTACTTTATAGAACCTTAGGAGTTCTCATGATTTCAAAGGATACCTTAATGTATTGACTTCTCTAAGGATAATGACAACCCTTTTCATTCCATGCAAGACCCTTGATGACCCATCTGACCCATCCAATATATAGGTCTTCCTGCAATCACAAAGTCATAAAACCAATCTTGATTATAAAATGAAAAATTACTTACTTGATTGTGACATCTTCACCTTGATTAAGTTGGCAGTCATATAGGTACTTCCCTCGTCTGAGATCTTTGATATGCAAATTTCCTCCTGTGTCAATTATGACTGAAGTGTCGTGAGGCCCATTTTGAACATTATGTTGCAAATGATTTGCTTCTTTGAGTGGGAATTTGAGTTGTCAAAACTGTTGAAAAGATCCAATCATTGTTATGCATTGTGAGATGATTGGGATTACTGTGGATCAAAAATTTAGGAGTCACCCAAGTTGTTGCTATGCCTCTTGAGATCTGAATACTTCATCCCCTTGATTGTTATCTTACAAATCCCTTGCTATTGTAGACTTGTTGGTGAGGGTTGCTTCCTGAACTTCAATCCTCTTGTGTAGTCTTTGATATACAAGATCTTGTTATTGTAGATTGTCTCCTTGATCGTACAGATAGCCATCCTTGAGATTATATACTATTGTTTTGGATTGATCCTTTGATATATGGTTTGATCAAGATATTACTTGGCTTGCTATGCTTGAAACTTGAAGTTTGCATGTCTCTTTTCTTTCCTCTATTTGACTTTTGACCCAACGCTCTGATACCAAGTTGAAGAATATAGGGCATGCATAGTTATAATGATTCTTCTTAAGCATGATAAAAATTTGTGAAGTATTTTTCCATTTTATCTTAGCTTGATATTCTTTGCATTATTAGTGTGTGAGTTTACTTCATCAAACTACTATCAAAACAAAATAGACAAGAACACAAATATTTGGCTTTCTGCCAGGGCCAAAACCTCTCCCTCTTGGAGAGGAAAACCCAGGCAAAATTCTTCTTATAGAGATTCCATTGACGAATACCAAGATCATGACCCTTGACATAATTTTCCCCTCCAAGACCAAGACATCAATCCTGTTCCTCTAACACTATTGAGATCATCATGATTGGTGCACCATTGAACCCATCATTGTTGCATCACAAAGATCTTCAGTCACTGAGATCTCTTGAGTTCATTGTGATCATCATCCTTACTGTTTTCATACCAATGTCATCCCACTACTGTTGCATCTTCATTTTCTGTTCCTTTCATATGGGATCATCGTTGATGTAGTACCATCGAAACAATGAAGTCACATAGATATCAATATCATGATTCCATGATCATGCTCGGAATAGAACTATACATATTACAAAGATCCTTCCTTATTAATACGTTAATGTTGTGATTCAACAATGTAGTGATCACCAAGTAGACTATTGTGATATATCCTACATTTGACTGGAATGACAACAAGGAGAGTGATCTAATATCATGCACAACAAGAGGGATATCCGCAACTGTGGGATCATCGTGATACTCTTCATTGATCCCTGTATAATTTCAATGTAACCATTGTCACTACCTTTTATGATGTCGATACTATAATATGTATGTCAATATTGAGACAGCATCTTTAGGATCAAGCATGATCTCCATGAACCTAAGATAGTAATATAAGTGTATGCTGAGGATAGTCTATCCATAGTGACTGTGTCCTCATCCGAAGTTTCTGTTGCTTCATCCATCTAAGATAGGTATGCCGAGAATGAGACAAAGACATCACTTCATCATTTAAATTCTTAGATCACACGCAGCCTTTTTTTGCTCTATCCATTCGAGAACATCACCTTCATATCATAGTTATGCCAAGAATAGACTAGCCCAGGTTCTATTGCTCCTTATACTCGTCCGAAGAGGCAGTTGAACCCTAGATCTATCTCAGCAAAATGTGGATATTCTGCCTCTTAATCAACCGAAAATTCAGAGACAAATTGTCAGATATCTTATGTGATTTGCGCTGACCCTTCATGGGTATTTATAGTAGTGAGCCTACTATATTTGAGCCGACTTGAGTGGGTGAACGGATGTGACTATAGCCCAAGCCGACATGACTTTTAATTATGAATTTTAATTCATATTGAAGCCGACATGAAGAATTCTTTCTCTTTCTCTCTTGCAGACTTCTAGGAGGATTATGCTTGATCTTTGGAGGGCTTCTTCATGACTTTGTGGACTTGTTTACATTTACGTAAACTCATGAAGAGTTTCTATACACATGACATGACTTTTGACACATAAATAAATCCTAAAGACATCAAGAAGAATTCTTTCACCTAGTGACACTTCTTTCTCATGAAACCCATGTAGCAAGGCATACAAAAATAATTTATTTCCTTTTATTACATCGTTTACAAAGATCATGTCATTATGAAGACCGAACCTAATTACACTTTCTTCAACACATAATACATGTATGAATAAAATAACTCAAAAATAAACTTCCGCTTAAACAAATTGGGTGATCTTTAGGTTGATTTTGGTCCTCTCAAAAAGAGGAATTTAATGCAAGAATCATCTCATCCATATGAGTTGTCCAATGTGGAATATGACTCTAGTTGCAGAAATTAACACTCCCTCTCAACTAGGAAGAATTCCACCTACCAATATCTATCAGTTGATCTTAATATCATCCTATCATGTTGTGATCATGCTTTGATTGTCTCTACTCAACTCTATCTTCTAAAAATTTCTCAGATCTAAAAGAAGAAGAATCGGGGAGCAATAGCTTCCACCCATACCGAGCAATAGGATAACTCATCATACAAGGGAGCACATATTTGACCCTAGAATCTCATCAGGGAGCTCATCCTTAGCCCAAAATCTCTAAAGGGGAGCAACATCTCAGCCCAATCCTATTGCCTATAGATCTCCCTATCAATGACTATCAATAGTCATGTGGTAGAACACCTACATCATAATCGAATTGGGTTGTGCATCCTAAGTACACTCTCAACTCATTGGCCAAATTAGGAGCAGTATTCCTAACAAGCCCTGCTTGTGGGTATGATGCCAAATGGGATACACTATGCAAAGACCAGACAGGGGAGAAATATTCTCCAAATGTATTAAGATAGGGGAGCATCATCTTCAACCCTACGGGTAATATTTAGGGGAGTACCCTATTTCCCATAGATCCCTCAACCCCAAGAGCCCTCTATCTCAATTCCTCACCCTGGGAGCTCAAACAAGGTAGGAAGAGTTGGCTTAGTGTCCTCGATCAGTGCCACCCCTTATCTAGAGGAGCCACATCCATCAGTCCAAGTTGCTCTCTGAAGACCAAGAACTTTCCTTTCGGTAATGCCTTGGTCAGAATATCTGTAATCTGTTCATTTGTCGATATGTGATGGAGACTGAAATCTCCTCTTTGCACCATGTCTCAAATAAAGTGATATTGAATCTCAATGTGCTTGGACTTGTCATGGAACACGAGATTGTCTACCAAAAGGATCCCATTCTTGTTGTCACAGTATATCACTATAGTGTCTAGGACCTGCTAAAATAGCTCTCCAAAGAGCTTCGTCAACCAAACTACTTCGCAGCTATCCACACTAGCGGCTATGTATTCTGCTTCGGTGGTGCTCAATGCTACAGGATTTTGTTTCCTTCTCATCTAAGATATCATGGTAGATCCAAGGCTAAAACAACATCCATATGTACACTTTATGTCAATTACAATTCCTGGCCAGTCAGAATTAGTGTATCCATGAAGTTGAACATCTCCAGCAGAATATCACAGACCAAGTGTGATCGACCCATGCAAATATCTCAATATGCGTTTGGAATCTATCCAAAGTGCATGGATGGGCTCGATCATGAATTGACTCAATGTGTTTACTTCATAGCATATATCTAAATGGGTGTTCACAAGGAACATCATAGCCCTAATTAGTGGCCTTGTAGCTTCTCCACATAATGTCTTGAAGTTCATTTCCATCGGTGTAGCCATGGATTTGCATTCAGTCATTCCAAATATTTTCAGGAACTTTACAATGTATTTTCCTTGTGAAATGAAAATATCACCAGGCCTTTGCCACACCTCAAGGCCTAGAAAGTAGTGCATAAGACCAATGTCCTTCATTTCAAATTCAGAGGCTAGCTCCCTCTTACACTAGATCATTAGAGGCTCACTACTTTTCAAGAATATATCGTCCCCATATAAAACCAAAATCAATGGCATACCTTGGACTACCTTGAAGTAGAGGCTGGGATTGAAATTGCTTCTTGTGAATCCCAACTTCGTTAA
This sequence comes from Pinus taeda, assembly GCA_000404065.3. NCBI lineage: Eukaryota > Viridiplantae > Streptophyta > Pinopsida > Pinales > Pinaceae > Pinus > Pinus taeda. The sequence continues at coordinate 285,564 of APFE030055181.1, read as the reverse complement.
GTAACTGTCAATGCGTGCATACCAAAATCGGGGAGCTTGTTATAAACCATACAATTCCTTTTTCAACCTGCAAAAATGTGTTCTTCGATATTCCACTTCAAATCCTTGTGGTTGTTCAACATATACTTCTTCATGTAACATGACATGCAGGAAATTTGTCTTTACGTCCATCTGATGAAGATTCCATCCTTGACTGGAAGAAAGGAAAAATATCGAATGGGTGGTCGTATATCGAGCCATGGGAGAGAATATGTCGTCATAATATTATCCCTCTTTCTGAGAGAATCCTTGAGCTACGAACCTTGTTTTGATGGTTCCATCGATTCCATGTTTGATCTTAAATAGCCACTTTGAAGTCACAACAGACTTCCCATTCAGTCTTGGTACGACATCCCATGCATCATTTTTCACAATCAATTCATATTCCTCGACCATAACATCCTTCCAAACTTGTTCTTTTACTTATTTTTCAAATGAGGGTGGTTCAGATTGAATCATACTACTCATAGCTGCAACATACCCTGATACCTGCATGGTTTCTTCCTTTTTCTAAATGATCTACAAATGGGAATATTTCTTTCATCATTTTATAGAGTATCGTGGAACCAAAGTGGTCTCTTCCTAGAAGGAGGATCACTTGGAGGAGGATATAACATATCCATAGGCTCCAAGGGATCATCATCCATATCAGACTCAAGCACAGAAGGAACATCTAAAATATCCCAACCATCATTCTCTTCCTTGGGAGGAGGAGGCGAAGGAAGATCTCTATCTTTTCCAAGAGTTTCATCTTCATAAAAAGTTACATCCTTGCTAATTTAGACATTCCTCTTACTAGGAATATATATATTATATATGCTTTAGAATTTTCATAATAACCCACAAATGTACCTTTTCTTCCTGTAGCTTCCAATTTGTTCCTTTTATCCTTCGGCACATGAAAATATATGGAGCATCCAAATATACGAAGATGGGTAATATCAGGCTTGGAACCTGTGAATGTTTCTTTAGGGGCCTTGTTTTCTAATGCTTGATGAGGCACCTTATTTTGAACATATACAGGAGCAGATGTGGCTTCTACCCAAAGGAACTTTGGCACCTTTTGATCATGGAGCATGGCACTGACAACTTCTACTATGGACCTGTTCTTCCTTTAAGCTAAAACATTATGTTCGGGAGTATATAACACAATTGTTTCCTTCTTGATCCCTCCTTTCTTGCAAATTGATATGAATTTGTTTGACATGTATTCCCCTCCATTATTAGACTTGAAAACTTTGATTCTCTTTCTTGTTTGATTTTTGATCAAGGCTTTGAATTCCTTGAACATTTCAAAGGCTTCATCTTTGTGCTTAAGGTAGTATATCCATGTCTTTCTTGAGAAGTCGTCAATTGATGTGATGTAGCATAGATGACCGCCAATAAAATGAACAGAAATTAGACCGCATATATCAGAATGAATGAGATGGAGGATGTCATTTGTCTTGTTCTTACTAGAGGGGAATGGTCCCCTCATTTTCTTTCCACATGCACAACCTGGACAAACTCCATCATGATGAGCTTGAACATTAGGGATACCTGAGACCAATTTCTTCAACTTCGGAAATGCATCATAATGTAGATGACCCAATCTGCGGTGCCATAACTTGCTCAGATGATTGGTATTATGTACCAATGCTAGAAGTGGCCTTCTAGTGACTCTATAGAGTCCTTCAAATCTCAATCCAAATGTGAATGCATCTCTCATAGGTGAATCAGCAGGCCAAGTCAAAACTTTTCCTTTGATGAAGAAAACCCTCATCCCTTTATCTTCCAATGCTTACCAGATTCTTCATTAATCCCGGTACATACATAATATCATGTTGTAGAATTGATTCCCCTAAATTCAGCTGAAATTTGATGAACCCAAAGTCTTTCACGGGATGAGTGGAGTTGTCTCCAAGAATGATATTCATCTTAGTCTCCCTCTCTACCAGATTAGAGAGGACTTCCTTCTATCTAGAGAAATGATGAGTCGCCCCACTATCAACCAACTAGCTATCCCACGAATCCGGTAGAGAAGAAATAGTAAGGGAAGAGATAAGAATGTATGTATGCTTAGGGCCAACCCATTCCATAATACATATATGAATAAAACAATTCAAAAATCAACTTCTGCTTGACCAAATTGGGTGATCTTTAGGTCAATTTTGGTCATCTTGGAAAGAGGAATTTAATACAAACATCATCTTGGTCATCTGAGTTGTCTAATGTGGAATTTGACTCTAGTTGAAAAAAATAACACTTTCAGCCAAAACTAATCTTCATCGGCCAAATCACAAGAAGGAGTCCAAGATCATAGTGCCACAATCCTCTGCATATAAGATCTAAGATAGTTGATGTTGTGGCTAGGGAAACCCTAACTGCCAAGAGCTAGGAGCTGCAGAGCTCATTTTCTCCCTGCCATTTTTTTGTGAAATTAGAAAATAATAATTATGAATTATATATTTTAATATGTTATTGTGTAGGTTTAAAATGTGGAGCTTTATGGAGTATTTGTCATGGGAGTTAAAATATTGAGATAAAGTCAATGTTAAAATTTTATGTTATTTTTCATTACAAAAACACGACATTTTAATATTAATATTGTTTTATAATTGATGTTTATATAAATTATTATATATCTATGTAAACTTTGGATTTATCAAGCAAATCTCTTAAAACGCAAATCTTCTTTAGAGTGTAAAATTTGAAGAAAATTTTACACTTCAAGAGATTTGATCACTCCTAGTGATTGATAGATTTGGGGTTAGCATGGATTTCAAAGAGAGAGATAGAGACAAACATGCACAAACATGAACAACATGTGTGAACCCTATACAAAGCATGGAAGGAATTACACATCTCCATTATTTTGAGCAACACATTAATAAAATGTTTCAATCATAAGACTCCTTTTATTTCCGTTTGCTTTATATAATATATACATAGTTGACTTGTGACTATTACTAAAATTATTCTAAAATATTTGTTGAAGATTAAATCTCATCAATCAATTATTAATATTGAAAAGACACACCTCCTCGTTAGGGGTGTAATCTTCAATGACCATTAAAGGGGAATGGTGGTATGGACTCCCACTTGTCTGTTTGCGTACATGGTATGGAAAAAGTTGGTAATCAGACATGGGTTCATCAATCTATGTCCTATCGCTTTAAATACTTTCATGGAGAAAATCTAGGGTGGCGAAATTTCATAGTGAAGCACAACATAAGTGAGGAGCCCTCCCCACTTTATTGCCTCTGGCTTCTTGGTGTAGCGAGTCGGTGGGATCAGGCGTGAAAACTCTTACAATGTTTGTTGTTGGTAGTAGTCCTTGTTGCTTCAGGGTTTTTGGTGGAATAAATTCCATGGGATTGGGAGTGACGGGACTTCGCTCTATGGCTGATGATCGCATTTCACGCTCTGGGGTTATAAGGGTATCCTTATCAGGAGTTATAGTTATGTTATTGACTATGCTTAGTCAATGTTCTTCATTTTGTTCCTCCATAATATAAAATGCGGGTCGGTCTTCAAATTGGTAGTGGTTATTTCTAACTCGGCCCTCCAGGTTCATGATTGAGTAGTTATCTAATTTCCCTCTCCCATATTGGTATGCGATTGTTGGTATCTTGGTAATTTCTTTGCCTAGTACTAATCTGAGGGTTTCGATGTTATTCTTAAAGGTGTTCAATGAGTTTTGGGTATTAAGCTCTATCCCCTTCTACAAGTTCAGGTTATTTATTGTTCTGTGGAATTGGGTTTCTGCAATTTCAATATTCATTTCCTTCAATTTGTTTTCATTTCAATATATTGTATCAATTTTCTCTGACTTTAAGCGTCCTGCATCATGAGTGTGGTTTTAATAGTGTCACTAAGGTTATGCCCTTACTGTATTCTGAAGTCTTCATTTTCTTTGATATTAAACTCCATTTGGGGTGTTGCGAGAACTACATGTTCATATCTGGCCTTGTAAGTCCCAATTTAGTGTGTACTCTCTGTGTTCTTTTAGTTGGCCTAGGTATTATTTTGGGTGATTAGAATTACCCCTATAGCTTTAGCTACCATGCCTCTTCCTTAAAGGTAGTTAAGTTGAAGAGGGGGAGCTAGCCATGTTGGCCCTCAACATCAAAGACTCTTCACTTGGGAATCTATTGCCTCGTATTTTAACTTTCCCTCCAAAAATACGAAGGGAAATTCGTCAATTGGAATAGCAAGAGTTGGAGAACGGACTTAATTTTTCGATTTGGAAATTGGACACAAGAGCTTACAATGGCTCCCAGAGTTAGAAAGGTTCAGGAATAGGATATTGTATTTTCTACATTCCCTCTTGGTTCACCAACATTTCGATGCTCTTCTTCGCATGGTTTTAATAGATAAACAAGTTGATAATTGTAAACTCTTTTTTGGGTAGGAGGATATTAAACAATTCCTAAAGAAAAACCATTATTGCCTTGATGATATTGATGCTCGTTTGAGTAGGGTGGAAGGTTATGTGGTGTCATACTTGGCTTTAGGGGACCTGTCAAACCCTCCTGGAAGAAATATTGTTCCTCTTGTTGATAATCCTCAAAATTTTACAATTATCTCTTCAAATTAACAAGGATGAATGCTTTTGAAGTTTTTTGTCTTTTTCAAGAGTATCTATGTCAATTGGTCCTCATATTTCTAGTTAACAAATCCAGTGATGGTATTGTGGACAATACTTGGTCGATCTTCAATGTATCTCTGGCCATAAGGGCTCACTAGTGGTTTTTGCTGGTTGGTTCTTATTTCCTCCCTTCAATGTTAGTCTTTAATGTCTCTCTAACCATAAGGGCTTGCTCGTGGTTTTTTAGTGGTTGGTTCTAATTGCTTTACCAATTGGTTCTCATAGCCTCCTAAGGGCTCACTCATGGTTTTTGTTTCATGGCTATTGTGCAACACTCGCTGGTTATTGGCAACAACTTGGAAAAACTACTTCATCCCTTCTTTTGTTAGTGGATTGATCCACGGTGCTCTCGTCTACAAATTAGTTGTTTAGGTTTTGGCATTACCCACTTATGGTGTTAATCTTTTTGGTTCTCACTTACATGACTACGTTATGTTTTGTTTGGCACTCTAGTTTTTATGTTTTATTTTGTGGAAGAGCCAATGCTCTAAGCTATGTATGTTGATGATATTTGTGGGCTTGATGCTACTATATCTTGCAAGGCTTGTATACAGGATATCAATGTACAATATTTTATATTAATGGAAATATCTTGCATCAGTTCACACAAAAAAAAATGAAACGATACATCATGTTATAATTAGACTTTTTTTATAGACTTTTATTTACTTACAAATTAAAGTGATCCACATTAAATTTATTATTATTATTTTAATTTTTAAATGTAATATCATGGTACAACATTTCTCCATAGTTAACTATAAAGCATCTTTAAGCACAAATTTAATAATTTATTTATTTTAAATGCAAACTATATATATATATATATATATATATATATATATATATTAAATTAAAAATTACAATGTTAAATATTCAATATTCTCTTAAATTATTTTTTCTAGCATGAAAACTCTTATTTTATAAAATATTAAACAAAGCCACCTTGTGGTAATGTCACTTTTTTGCCTTTTTGGATATTGCCACCACCACATGGCTTTTTGTTTGTTGTGCAGGAATAACATAGGTTTATGTGTGAAAATAATATTCTTATTAAAAAAAAAAAAAAAAAAAAAATCAAAAGTATTTAAAAGAATGAAAATATTTCTTAGCTAAAGAACAACTCAAAGTTACTCGCAAAAGTTTCGAAAAAAGAGAAAATAAATAAAATCAACAATATTATGCCTAAATTAGAATTGCCGTGTCATAACAACACAATCAATATCCCATTATCTTGTTTAAACATTCTAAAATTTTCTTAAAATCTATACACTGCATGGAAAATTTTAGAACAAAATTATGGATTAGAATGGGCATCACCATCAAAAAAATAAATACCTTATTATCTCAAAGCGTACTCGATCTGGTAACAATTTTGGGTTGAAATGCATTTGGATTTCGCTCTAGTGTAGCCTCAACAACTTCATGCCTCACATCATCATTCTCAACATTATTGCAACAATTGATGCACTTGCAACTATCACAATAAGTTCCAAATGCAAAGAATTCACAATACCGGGTGAAAAACAACAAAGAAGGAGATAAATAGCATGCTAAAAGAAACTGATATTCAAGTATTGAAACTACAAAAACCATATGAAGATGGTCACTAAATCTCTTCATTTTCTATGAAAAAAATCAGAAAAGAGTTCCATTGAAAAACATATCATAGACATCATCACGCAAATTCACCTTTATGGAAAGTAGCGCACATCCAAGTTATAACTAATAATGAACATATTCTTTCAACTTCGTGATAAAGTAAACTCGTTTCAATCCAATCACAAGGTATTTTCTATACGTTTGGTTGCTTAAAAATGTGTTAGCTAAGGGTATCTACTTTTCGTGGAAAAAGAACAGTCAACAATCAAATGATTGATGATGCCATTACAAAACATATAGATTACTCTAATGACCAGTAAAAAGATATAAAGAAAGTGCTTACAATTTTAGACCTCATGAGTTCTTGCAATTGCATTTTTTTATTTTTTTGGAGTGTCGTCCTTCAAGTCAAACACTGGTCTTGACCTTGGTGCCCTTGGTGATTTTGGTTTTATTATCAAATAAAAGACAGTTATGAACATTAAATGCCATCCAAAAGAAATGGTGCACTAGTAAATGGATAATAATGTGATGGCAACTTCATGTATTGTGTTGGTTTTAAAGTCATTTACCATTTTTGTCTAAAAAGAGGCACAATAACATAAATACTAATAATCTTTCAATTCACAATTATTTGGGAGATCAATTTCACAAGTTCAGTGAATTAAAGATACAAAATTGGAAAGAATTGATTAGAATGAGACCACCAATGTCCTTAAATTTTTTAAATAACACCACCTTTACAATTTCTACCTGTAACAAAAATATCACACATTTTCAACTTATAACAAAATTTCAGGGATGGTGGCAAGGGGGTAATATTTGGGAATCGCTTACATATATTAGGATTAAAAAAAAAAAAAAAAAAAAAAAATAGTAGAAGATGTCATATATTATTGAAAGGTCCTTAAGGGCTTCTTTATACTATCTCAACTTGTAAAAATGGGAGAAATTGTTGTATTGCTACTTCATGATATGCGTGGAAAATTTAACACCTCAACCAATATTATGTGTACCTAGAGTAACAAGCCCAAAAACAATGTTCAACCCTCCAATTTTTCATGGCAGGTAATTACAGCCACCCAACCAAGATTTATCCACCAACACTTATTATAACATGACCCCTTGCCCTTCATAATAATATAATATACATATTTATAATTGCATATAAACACATAATTTGTCATTCGAAGAATTTTGAGGTCTAAAATGGGCCTCCTAAGAAAAATGTACAACCAAAATAAACTTTATAAGAACTAATAGGATTCAATATGATGACATCAACCATGGGGGATGATTCACCATTTTTGGAGTAAAAAAATAAAAATAATATAAAATAATAAAATAATAAAACTACTTTTTCAACTCGTATTTTCAATTTATTTCCCTAAGGTTTTACTCAAATTTCGAGCGGAAGTGCTTGTTGAATGTAAAATTTAACTCCTCATCCAAGGAGTACCCATGTTCCATACTTTTGATGGACCTTGCTACAGGAAAAATGCAAAATACATGAAAAAACGTGAATGCATTCACGTTTTTAATGTATTTCTCATTTTTCATGTAGCAGGATCAATTGAAAGTATGCAACATCGGTAATCCTTGGATAAGGAATCAAATTTTGCATCCAACAAGTGTTTCCGCTCGAAATTTGAGTAAACCCATAGGGAGATAAATTGAAAATATAGTTTTTTTTTTTTTTCCCTTTAAAATTTGATGATGTAATCTAATCTTATTCTATTGTTTCCACTATTATTTTGTAATTTCCTTAGGAGGCCCATTTTAGACCTCAAAACTTCCCTAATGACACTTACTTGAAATTTTTTCCATCGGGTGAACATTTGGGGAAAAAACTCTTCAATATTGGATATTTGGAGCCTCACTAAATTGTTAGACCTGATGATGTTATCAAATATGTTTCTCACATTTTAAAAGGATGTATATCTTGTTGTGTACTAATTTGTTTATACTCAATTTCTAATGTTGATTAAAATATGTTATTGCCTTTTTATCCTTTTGCTAAACATTTTTTTTATAAGCTTCCTATTCTTTCAAGGAGTTCTTTTATAGGCCATCAGGACAAAACGTCAAAAGAAACTATTTTTGGCACTTATTCTAGATCCCACTAGATTTGAAGAACAAAAAATCCCATCAAGCTGAAATTTAACCTAACGACAAAATGTCATTGCAAATTCATGGACCAAATTTTGGAAATTGTTACTTGGCGGTGCTTGTTGGACGATAAAATTGCCCATTTTCACTTACTTTTATCCATTTCACCTTGTCCATTCCATAGATTTTGTGAGGTCAATTTGTGTCTCAAAACAACGAAGGTATATCAATTTGGCATGTCTTTTTGAAATATTTATTAATGAAACATAGTCCTAAGGTAATCGTGCTTATACGACTGGCTGACTAAAGTTCCTTTGTAGAATCAAGATAATGATGACCAACAGGATACAAATCAGCGTGATGATTGTTAGTGAGTTGATAGTGTTATTCCAAGACAAGGGTTGTAACAATGTTCAACCGACGAGGAGCTGAGGGATCGATATGATTACTATCTTTTGCATTATGTTTTTGTTCAAACGATTATTGTATATTTGTGAGTAGACAGGGCTGCCATAATTCTTGAGTTTATTGAATAATATTTATGTAACGATACAATGTATAAGTAAGGATTAACAGAGCAGAAATGCAGAATAGATCTCGGGGGTGTAACAACAGACTTCTATTATACTTTCTTCTTGATTAATCCAAAGTTTGATTTCTTGAACTTCGTGTGATCTTCATTTTTTTCCACGGCCCTAATCGAGGAGTCAGGCACACTCTCTTGATCATGTGTTGTTGGATTAATTGTGTGCATAGGTTTGTGTTGGTTGTGTTGTTATGATTACCTTTTCCATTGTTGTTAACAAGTTATTGGATTTTCAAGTTGTTGTGAATTCAGATTGATGTTACTTCAATTTGTTGTTACTATAATTAGTTTGTTGTTACTCAATCTATTATGCGTGTTGGACCTTGTGCATTATGAATGCTCAATACTGGGTAGGGAACATGTGGCCTGCATAGACTTTGTACGGTAGCCTTGAAACAATTAATGAACCTCGGGTTGACAATAAATTTGAAGAAGGGTGGAATCTACAATCCATATTTGAACACCAACAGTGCTTATGGACAAGCCCCATCGAATGTGATACTATAAACTCAACAGAATGCATCACATCTACTAAGATTCGATCCATCAAGCAAAATTCCAGAATAGAACATCCAACCAGGCTGAAATTTATTTGAAAACTTATTGTAAGTTCTTCAACCAAAATTAAGAAAATGTTACTTGGAGTTGCTTACAAACAAGCCTCATTGATTGGAATCACTTTAAAAGCAACAACATGCTTCTCAGCTACTAAGATTCAGTCCATCAACCAAGGCAAGTAGGACAGTTAATCAATCACTTTCTACCATATTATTTCTAGAATTAATTTGGGACAATGAGAGTTGTGAATTTATACTCAAAGAAGACCTGTGGAGGAAACATGTACCAAACTGAACCCACTCTACTAAATGTGAAATTGATAATTACTCAGGCTAGTCCATTTCCATCTTCCATGTTCTGAGTTTTGCTTTTGGAAAGCGCTTCCTTCAAAATCCAGAAGCAACACAATTTCCATGAATACATAAGGCACCAAAAGGAGCCCCATTTTATAGGTGAAATGGCTTTTGAATCATTTATCCTAATCACTCTTGTTTAATTAAGATGTCAAAACAGAGGATAACCTTCTGTAAAAACCACCTGGGACTTGGTCCTAACCCTAGTCGTTGATAGGTGCATTTAGGGAAATGAACCTTGGTAGATGGCCACCTCCACCACATTAGGCGTTTAAAATATTTTTCATTTCCTATAAGAAAATTTAAATTTATGACATTTTAAACATCACCTCATAATCTTACAAATTTATTTATTTTTTTGGCATGTCAAAGGCTACAAAATAACCTAACAAGATCTTGATAAAAAATACAAATGCATTTATTTTCAGTGGTACTACCGTTCATGGAACACTGATTATAGTCAAACTAGATGCATCTACAAAGCCAAATAAAAGATATTACACATTCAAATTCAATTTAGTTTGTTGGGGGTAAATCAAAGAATCCTTTAATGTGACTTAATCGCTACTATGACTCCTTTATGACACCAACACTCATTCAAATTATTGCAATCAAAAGCACAAGTATATTTATGTTGCAAAACTCGTTTTTCTATTGAATAAAATAATTAGCGTTTATTTGAAAATAACTTGCCCCTTTAAAGATATTTTTTGTTTAGTCGAAAAAGGGAAGTAAATTAAAGCTAACGGTCGAATGCGTACACAACAAGAAGCTCCGAAGGTAGCAATGGGGACTCTGAAGAAGCCTCCAGGTGCAACCACCTCCATAGAATGATGTAAAATCAAGCTATCTGACAAGCTTCTTCGTTGGAACATCCCCCACTTCTAGTTGTTGTTGAACGAATGAATCACCCAATTGTTGTAGAATCATCACTCTCTTTGTAAATTCTATTAATTAATTCATTAGGTAGTTTCACATTTGCTTCTAAAGATTAGAAAAAATAGAGAGAAATTTGAATGTCCATAGAAATCAATCAAGGCTACCTCCACAAAAACTCATTAATGGACCTGATTGAGCTTTAAATACGGTCTTACTAGAAAATTTTATTTGTATAATACATATAAAGCATATTATGAAATATTTAAACTGACATTAGTATAATATGGAGGAGATTAATATATCTTTTCATATATATAAGCTAACAAATAATTATTATTCTATGAAATTGTTTTACAAAGCACAATTGTATTCAGATTTATATGACAAAGTTTGACAATTAATATTTTCACCCCAAAAAAATAAAATCTTGTAATTCAATTATGATGTAGTAACTTTGGGATGACTTGTTCAAATCACATTTAAATTATGTGCATATACAAATAAATAAATGTTGCATTTATATAGATCTGAATTACAAATTGTTTAGTACAATGCACAATTACATAGTGTTGATCAATGTAGCATGGCACATAATATGATGTTAGACTCTTGCCTAGGCAATGACTAATGATGTGAAAATTGGGAGGGATTTTTTTTGGGTTTTTTTTGCCTAAGTATTCAACCATTGACCATGTCATAACTTGTCGATGTTTTGAAAAAGAGATGAAGAAACGATATTTAATAATGGTTGTTGTTTTTTGTTTATCATACATTGTCTAATAACTTTAAAAGATAATGGAGAAAGTAGGAAATTCAAGTAGATCGGAGAAGAGCTACTTTCTAATTATATGAAAAGTTTATTGTAAAATTGAGGATACCAACTAAATGATAAAATTAGAAGGACTAGTGAAAATTAAAAGCATAATTGAAATGACATAAGAATGTCTCCTCTATTTGAGTGGTATATAAATTAGTAAAAAATTGAATCATAAAAAATAAATTATGCATATAAGAATTTATGTTTTGTTATTGTTAATTGATGTGGATGATGTAATGATATTAACAAATCATAAAAATATTTGTGATAAAATATAATCATTTCATATAATATTGACATTTTGTTCTTAGGTAATATCATTGTTATTATTAAAACTCTTGTGTGACAAAAATAAATAACCATGAACATGAATGCCCTTTATTCTAACATAATAATATAAATTAATAATAATAATAAAATTGCAAATTGCATTTTATTTATTTATAATAATATTAAATTAATTATAAAATAAATGGGCCAAAATTTCATTATACAAATATATAATATACCAATATGATAATTAAATAATATGTTGTTAAATTAAAATTTATTAAATTGTAATTATTTATTTTTAAACCATTAATACTATTAATCTAATTAATGTAAAATATCATAGATATGTAATGTAATTTAAACAGTATATTTTTCAGTAAAGTGCTTTGTGTATGCCATTCTAAATTAATATTTAAATTATATTATTTTATTATTTAAATTATCTTATTTAAAATATATACGATATTTGGTTGTATTGTAAGTGTGCTTTTTATTTTAAAATTATTTATTTAAAATTTATAAATAATAAAAAACACACATATATTATAAATTAACAATTTTTATTTAAAAATAATATAAATATTGATTTCCTTTTAAAAATAATATAAATATTCACTAATTAAATTTTGTGTGTAAAATAATATAATTTTTGACCGTATACAAGTTTTTAAATTAAAATAAAATTAAATTTTATATAATATATATATGAATGAATATATGATGAAGAAAAATTATTTTTCAAAACAAATATATTTGATCTTAGTTATTTTCAAATTTACAATTTAAATTTGATTAAAAAACTTTTAACAAATATTATTAAATTTGATTAAGAAACTTATAACAAATATTATAAAACTTTAGGAAAATATTATATTATAAATTTGGGTTGGATGTTGGAAAGGGTTGTAGCGGCTACAACTACCCTCTAAAATTTTGCCTTAGCTTCGTTTTGGAGCCTCCCTACCAACCTTCATAGCAGCATGTCTTGCTTCGTCAAGTACACAAGGTCCAGTGATTTTCTTGCAGAAAGACAGTCTGTCGATCAAACCTTGATGCATTCCCCTCATAGGTTGTTCATCCGGACTTGGTCCAACAGTAGGCTGAGCAGCTCCTTCAATAATTTGCGCAAATCTGGAGGGCAACCAGACTTCCCTCCAAAAATTGCGCAATCCTGACTGCCAACCTGTTGGGCCCTAGAATTGTGCAATTCTGTTGAGCAAGCTACACCCAAAAAATTGCACAATCCTTCCCAACTGAGCTGCTCAGCCCAGAATTTGCGAAAATTTGGGCAGCAATCAGCTGCTCTACCCAAAAATTGCGCAAATCTTATGAGCAACCAGCCCAGCTCCTAGCCAAAAATGTGCATTTTCTCCCAGCAGTTGAGCAGTGTCTTGCATGTGCAGCTAAGTTGATCGGTTCCCTCCGGGACCGAGCAAAACAGACTTGCATGCATGGACTGCTTCTCCCAAGGCATCATGCAAAGGAATCCCTTGTTTCAGGGATATATTTTTGGTAGTTGGAGGTTACATGCAAGGATCATTTCATAAACCTCCCACGAAGTGTCGCTTTCCCTAGATTTGTGGTATGCACGTCACAACCTCAATATTATCAAAACTCATCAACCGGACGTTGCAGAGCTCATTCCTCACATCAACGTTACAACTCTGACATCCCACATCACATCTAGGATTTGTCGGCACATTCAGCTCAGCTGTTTTGGGGTAAGCCCGCTTTCCATGTCTTGCATCGCATTTCTAGCGTTTTTGTGTCTTGCTTCGTATGAATGTTGCCGCTTGATTACAATGAGTGCTTGCTGTCATTTTGATACATAATAGATTGTACTAGCACTATTTCAGTTTTCAATAACATCTCACTGTTGTCACATGCATGAAATTGTTTTTCAAGAACAATCGCCGATTCGGCGACTCGCCTTACCCACATGCATGTTGTTTTGTTTTTTGAATCTGTCATTCACTGTTTGCATGCACGATCATTCACTTATGCTTACACTCAGTATCGCCATGTATTCGCATTCACATTCTCTTTCAGTTGCCCGTCGGCGAGTCTGGCCAACCTTGGCCCGAACTCTGCCTTCATTGAGACAGCATTGTGCAATCCGGGGAAGGAAGGCTCTGTCTTCCTCTCCAGAAATGCACATTACTGCCCAGGCACTATCCTCTAGGACTCTTTTGCACATTTCTGAGGGACAGTGACTGTTGGCCCAGGAAAATTGCGCAATGCAGTCCCTGAGCCTGCAACCATTGCCAGCTTAGATTGCACAATTCCAGCAATGAGTAGCTAGACTGCACTGTGCATTGCGTAGTTCCAGTAGTCAGTTAGTCTCTGAGCAGCCTAAACTATGCCTTGCGCAGTCTTGGCAGTCAGTCTCCCGAACTCCCGATGGAGATTGTGCAACCTTCATGATCAGTCACACATGTATGTTGCAACTCATTTCTCAAGTTCATTTTGGTTTTCGACTGACAGCTTGCTTGCCATGAGTGTTTCCATGTCTCCAGGTATCACAGTTGTTCATCTGCCTCTCAGCAGCACAGGTACAATGGTTTTCAAGAGAGCAAAGTCGAAGACACCATTCAGAGCACACTTGGGGATGCAGTCGCTCAAGTGTCTATGAGCTTGCCTACTCACGAAGACATCAAGTTGTTCGTAGACAAGGACATCAAGATATGACGGCAACAGCATCACAGGGAGAAGCATCATGAACAGCAGCTGAAGGTAGCATACTGGATGCAACGAATGCAAGAGGAAGGTTGTTGACAACACAAATGTGTAACAAAGTTGCAAGCTCAAGCAAATCCACTGATGATGAAAGCATCTTTGGGGACTCAGGCTATGAGGTGACGGCGCGATCATGCAAAGACAAAGAATGGAACAAAGAAGGAGTTGCGTGTGCTGAAGCAACAACTCAAGGAAGAACATGAGCTGCATAGAAAAGCGAATGAGTTGTAGCAGTAATAGGAACAGCAAGGGGCGCAACATGCATTCACGGATAAAACTATGCCCATATAACCACCAGCACACACTAGAAGATCAGCACGGACACTATGCATCAGCGTGTTGCCAGTTCGGTTGCACCAAGAAGACCATGCGCATGCTAGCAGACGAGTTGGATGAAGGAGCCACACTAATGCACCCGGGTGTAACTAAGGCAAGAGTTCGCTTCAGCAAGATGTCACCATGGGGTACATGCACATCATCACGGATGACCAAGCTTGGCATCAGCTCACCACCTTCACCATCACAAGCATGTCAAAGAGTTGGTCTCACCACAACATACTGAGTGCCAATGACGTCTTCCGTGCCTTGAGTTCGTTTCACATGAGCACATGTGCATTGTAATGTAACGTTGTGTCAAGTGGAAGTTCAAGTGTCAATAATTGGATGTAACAGTCATAGAGTAGATGAAGAGTCATGAGGGTAGATGAACTGTCACAAAGGGGAATGTCAAGGGGTCACCCCACACTTTGCTATAAATAGAACCCCATAACTCATTGCAAAGGCTTTTGGTCATTCAAGCTTCCTACAAGACTATCTTGGAGAGAGCTTGGACAGTATTGTAACGAGCCTTGGCTTCTCCGCTACGCAGAGCTAGTACATCTCTTTGGAAGAGAAAGCGGTTGTGGCTGTAACGTTCCACTATTGGAACTAGTGGTGGAAATGGCTATACTGTATGACCGAAACTTACACTTCTTAATATAACAAGAGCTAGCACGTTTCATGCATATGTTGTATTGTATTCTATGCTATCTGGTTTACTCTAAATCATATATGTATTTGCTTCCTTACGCATGCATGTATAGACTATTCTGTATAAGTATGTATGAATCTTTCTGAAATGTGTTGTTAGTTTAACCATCACTTTGGATTGCTCAATAACTTGCCTTCCATGTTATGATGCATCTTCGCTCGTGTGTTCCCTTCCAAGCCGAGTGCTATCACAGGTTTCCAAGGAGAGCAATCACATCACCCTCAGTGTGTTAGGACCTCTCATGCACCTTCCTTATCTTACTACAGTTGTCACACCCTTGCTACCAATAGAGTTACCTTACTTGCCTCTGTGTGAAATCGCGGTCAAGACATTACCATATGACCCACTGTTGGGACTCCTACACCAAACGGTCTGAGGTCTAATTGGGACTTCTTATCGAGGAGATCCACTTACATGTTGGCGGGTCCAGCACCGTCAACATTTTGGCACTAAAAGGAGGGCCAGATGACAAGATGATCCCTCACATCTGTTTTGAATCTCTACACATCTATCATGACTAACTACCGAGTTACTCTTCTGGAATGTATGTCTTATGGAAACGATTTCATTATCTTGGAAAATCCCTCGGATAACTTGTCACATAAAACATATGATGGTGGAGGCCACATAGCCTTGGTTAGGCACGTGGTCAACGTTGTAGGCCCATGTGAAAGACATGGATTCTTTGAAGAATACATGAGTTGTGCGTTGTTCGTCTACACGCTTCGAGGGCACCCAATGCACTGGTGTGCCACGCTGCCCGAAAAATCTATTAATTCTCTGCCTCATCTGGTCGCAGAGATAGACTGTGCTTTCAATCACTTCGACCATGAAGCGCTCAACAAAGAAATTATGAAATTACGAAAAACACCCAATGAATCCATTGAACAGTTTCACACACACTTTTGTAATCTTGCATACTGATTCCCTGAAGATGATATTGATTGGGAATTTCTCGATGGGAGATTTGAGCATCTTCTTTACATATCTGAAAATCTGCAATTCTTGAAATCACTTAAATCTCGCTCATACTCCGGTGATGGAACTGCGCAATCATGAACATGCACAGTTGTTGTCACAAGTGATTGTCTGCCTTCACCTCATCAAACAGCTCCACCACTATGGAGTGACGTGGGAGATCATGCACATACCTCTGTTGAACTGTCACATCCTCCCACCCCACTTGTTCTTGATCTCTGTGTAGATTTGGCTTGCAAGCCTGTTGGTTGTCACATGGATTCATTCCCTCGACCTTCGTCCTCGTGTCTTGTTGATCCTCCGGATTGTACTGTCTTTTGTTCTTTCATCTGGGACTCCTCACCTATTCTGAACGAGGATCAAGTTGTCGGCATTATGTAGCCAACCTGCGCCATCATTCATGATGAGTGTGTGCAGAAATCTAAAGAGGAACCCGCGGTGAAGTATGACTCCCTTCGAGTCGCGCCTCATCCACTTCATCCTGACATCCCTTGTGATTCTGCCACTACTGATTTCCCCTATGAAACCCCATTTCCGTATGTTTTTACTTCCGATCATTCACAGGACACGTCAGAAGTCAATTTATCATCACAATGCGGAGAGGACACATCTTCCTCCAGAAATCCATCCAATCTGTCATCCGTCTTTTCTGAAAACACAGAGGGTGAACATCTTTGTTTCTCATCTACCCCTCTACCCGATTCATCAAATAATGAGGATTCCCACAAACATCCTAAATTTTCTGATATTGGCTGTCATGATCTCCCTACTTCTTCATCTAATCATGATGTTGATTCAATTGATGTTAATATATCTAAGACACTGGTCTACAATGATCTATTTGTCAATGAAGTTGAAACCCCACAGACTGTCAAGGCACTTCAGCCAGAGCTTATGGTCATTTCAGGCCCTCATTGTCCTGAGGTTGGTTTCACTTCTGGTCAGGAAATTGTTGAAACAACCAAGGCTCCTCATCACTCTCTGCTTTGCATCGAAGATCAACCAAACATCTATATTTCGCTTCCTCCACTTGAACTACACGATCCCATCTCTCATGCGTTGGAGGAATCTTACACAGCAAGCACACATGCACAACATAAGTGGTCTACCTTTCTCATGTTTGTCTGCATGTCACAGTCAAGAGAATGCACACACTCAACATCTGCACGCAGTGTAGCATAACACCATGGCAGCTCTACGGAGTGCATTTCATGCACTCTCACTCATCTCTGTGCTAGGGTCGCTTGTAAACTCAGAGTGTGTTTGCCTTCACTATTATATCTTTCTTGTTTTTTGGTTCACATAGTTGTCTTGTTCGCGAACCATGCCTTCACCAACATGGGTCAACCAATGCACTGGTGGCTGCATTGGAAGTATCACTTCACGTGAGATGGCCCATGCACGTTAGCTTAGGAGTAGGAATAGTGTTTGTTTTCAGTTTGTTTGCTTGCATGCTTGTTTTCTTACTTGCTTTGTTGGTTTGTTTGTCTGCTTGTTTGTTTTCTCACTTGCTTTGCTTTTGCTTTTGCTTCTGCTTCTACTTTTCTTTTTTGTTTGCTTGCTTGTTTTGTTCGTAGGTTAGTTTTGCATGAAACCATGTATGGCTCTAGAAACAAGTTGGGTATACAAGAGTACTTGTACAACTATCAACATTTGGTTATCTGTTGTCCACTCTCTTATGTAAGAACTTGTTGTCTTCAGTCCATGATACATCAATAGAAAATTCGTATTGTTCGAAGTGAACCTTGGTGAAAACACAACGCTTGTCTGCTCACTAGTATCACCTACTCTAGTCTGTTGTTTTTGGGTTAATCCTTTTCAACTCAGTCAAGTAAAGTAAGGTGAACGGGAAAACCTTAACAAGCACATCAGAGGTATAATAAACTACTTCTCTACAGGAACAACCTCTTCTACTCTCAATAAGTCGGGATCCCTCTTCCGCCTCTGAAATGAATGTGTTATACACAATTATGAAGATGAAAAATAAAAAATAAAATTGAAAAAGTGAAAAAAGTTTGAAAAAATGAAAAATGAATAAGAAGAAAGAAGAGAAAGGCTTCCTATGCAAAGAGATGATGTAAGTAACTCCATCAAGGTACTAACTAATCTCGCTGGCAATGGAGACATGCTTGTGTTTCTATGTGACTCCGCAGGGGTACTGTCTAGGCCTGCTAGTAGCGGAGCAACACCAGAGATGAAACTAAGACTCTGACAACTATATGCTTGTGCATCAATATAACCCTCAACCCCAATCGAAACAACAATGTGTTGACTTCTCTTGGAATGTGTGTCAATCGACCAAGAGCTTGGCGGATGCTACATCTTACAATAAAGCTAGTGTGAAACCAAGACGAACTGAGAACTGAGCAATATTTCTAGAGGTGTTAGACTTGTTTTTCACAAACAAGGTCCATTCAGAGAGCTGGAGTTCTACCCGTGCATTGCCAAGTGTTGTAGTGGCCACAACCACCCTCCAAAATTTTGCATTAGCTTCGTTTTGGAGCCTCCCTACCAACCTTCACAGCAGCATTTCTTGCTTCGTCAAGTACACAAGCTCCAGTAAGTTTCTTGTAGAAAGACAGCTTATTGATCAAACCTCGATGCATTCCCCTCACAGGTTGTTCATCCGGACTTGGTCCAGCAGCAGGCTGAGCAGCTCCTTCAAGAATTTGTGAAAATATGGAGGGAAAATAGCCTTCCCTCTAGAAATTATGCAATCCTGACTGCCAGCTTGTTGGGCCCCAGAATTGCGCAATTTTACTAAGCAAGCTTCACCCCAAAAAATTGTGCAATCCTTCCTAGCTGGGTTGCTCAGCCCAGAATTTGCTCAAATCTGGGCAGCAGTTAGCTGCTCTGCCCAGAAATTGCACAATTCTTCTAAGTAGCCAGCTCAACTCCCACCTAGAAATGAGCATTTTCTCCTAGCAGTTGAGCAATCTCTTGCATGTGCAGCTGAGTTGACCAGTTCTCTCAGGGACCAAGCAAAACAGACTTGCATGCATGGGCTGCTTCTCCCAAGGTAGCATGCAAAGGCATCCCTTGTTTTAGGGATCTATTTTTGGCAGTTGGAGGTTACATGCAAGGATCATTTCAGAAACCTCCCACAAAGTGTCTCTTTCCCTAGATTTGTGGCATGTGCATCACAACCTTGATAGTATCAAAACTCATCAACCGGATGCTGCAAAGCTCATTCCTCACATCAACCTTGTAGATCTGACATCCCACATCACATCTAGGAGTTGTCGGCACATTCAGCTTAGTTGTTTTGGGGTAAGCCCGCTTTCCATGTCTTGTGTCGCATTTCTGGCGCTTTTTGTATTTCACTTCATATGAATTATGTCTGCTTGATTTCAGTAAGCACTTGCTGTTATTTTGACACATACTAGCTTGTACTAGCACCATTTTAGTTTTCATTAACATCTCACTGTTTCCACATGCATGAAACTGTTTTTCACGAACAGTCGTCGATTCGGCGACTCGCCTCACCCACATGCATGTCTTTCCATTTTCCGAATTTTTCATTCACTATTTGCATGCAAGATCATTCACTTATGCTTACACTCAGTATTGCCATGCATTTGCATTCACATTCGATTTCAGTCGCTCGTCGTCGAGTCTTACCAACCTTGACCTGGACTCTACCTTCACTGAGACACCATTGCGCAATTCGGGGAAGGAAGGTTCTGTCTTCCTCTCCAAAAATGTGAATTTCTACCCAGGCACTTTCCTCCAGGACTGTTTTGTGCATTTCTGAGGGACAGTGACTGCTGGCCCAGGAAAATTGCGCAATGCAATCCCTGAGCCTGCAACCATTGCCAACTGAGATTGTGCATTGCGAAATTCCAGCAATCAGCAGCCTGACTGGACTGTGCATTGCGCAGTTCCAGCAGTCAATCAGTCTCCCAGCAACCCAGACTGTGCCTTGCGCAGTCTTGGCAGTGATTATCCTGACCTCCCAGCAGAAATTGCGCAACCTTCATGATCAGTCACACAAGTATGTTGCAAGTTAGTTCTCAAGTTCATTTTGGTTTTTGATTGGCAGATTGCTTGCCATGAGTGTTGCCATGTTTCCAGGTATCACAGGTGTTCATCTCCCTCTCAACAGCACAGGTACAATGGTTTCGAGGAGAGCAGAGTCGAAGACACCGTTCAAAGCACACTTGGGGATGCAGCCGATCAAGTGTCTATGAGCTTGCCTACTCACGAAGACATCAAGTTGTTTGTAGACAAGGACATCAAGGGATGACAACAACAACATCACAACGAGCAGCATCATGAACAACAGCTAAAGGCAGCATATCGGATGCAACGAATGCAAGAGGAAGGTTGTTAACAACACGGATGCGGAACAAAGTTGCAAGCTCAAGCAAATCCACTGATGATGAAAGTAGCTTTGGGGACTTAGGCTATGAGATGATGGTGCAATCGCGCAAAGACAGAGAATGGAACAAAGAAGGAGTTGTGTGTGTTGAAGCAGCAACTCAAGGAAGAACACGAGCTACATAGACAAGCAAATGAGTTGCAGCAGTAATAGGAACAACAGGGGGCGCAACATGCACTCACGGATGAAACTGCGCCCGTACAAGTTATAGATCTATCCCAACAGCTAGAACGGAGCAAACATGGTGAGCAGTGTTGTTGATCACATGCAAGGGATTCAGCAGCATGCATGTCATTGTGCGCACACATGTGATCCAACCCATTCAGCACACTCACCAAGGCGAAGACAAGAAACAAGTCCGACTAGAGCGGAGCATGTAGTTGACAATTGATGCGCATAACCACCAACACACATTGGAAGATCAACACGAACACTATGCATCAGTGTGTTGTCAGTTCGATTGAAAGATGGAATAAGTATGGAAAACTTGTAAAATACAACCCAATATACATGACGAAGACCTGGCAACACTGGCATCCGAGGATAAAAACTGATGTCAGACCTCCAAAACTGGAGCCCTTATGCTGGCAACGGGCCGACATCAACACCAAAAACAATCATGCAAGACCAATGTTTAACTTTGCAAAAAAAAAAAATAGGTACAAAGAAAACTAATACTCCAGTGCCATGGCTATATGTCACTACTAAGGCAGTGACATAATTAAAATAAGATTATGACAACTCTTATCATTAAACAAGTGTTGCGGGGTAGCATAGTCCCTGCCATTGAGATTAAGGATTATATTGCTACAAAATTTACATATAGAAGTTGCTAGTATGAAACATATAAAACATATTATGAAATATTTAAACTGACATTAGTATAATATGGAGGAGATTAACATATCTTTTCATATATGTAAGCTAACAAAAACTTATTATTCTATGAAATTGTTTTACAAAGCACAATTGCATTCAGATTTATATGACAAAGTTTGACAATTAATATTTCCACCCCCAAAAAAGTAAAATCTTGTAATTCAATTATGAACTAATAACTTTGGGATGACTTGTTCGAATCACATTTAAATTAAGTGCATATACAATTAAATAGATGTTGCATTTATATAGATCTGAATTACAAATTGTTTAGTACAATGTGCAATTACATAGTGTTGATCAATGTAGCATGGCACGTAACATGATGCTAGCCTCTTGCCTAGGCAAGGACTAATGATGTGAAAATTGTGAGGGAATTTTTTTGGGTTTTTTTTGCCTAAGTATTCAACCATTGACCATCTCATAACTTGTCGATGTTTTGAAAAAGAGATGAAGAAACCATATTTAATAATGGTTGTTTTTTTTATTATTATTATCATACATTGTCTAATAACTTTAAAAGATAATGGAGAAAGTAGGAAATTCAAGTAGACCGGAGAAGGGCTACTTTCTAATTTTATGAAAAGTTTATTGTAACATTGAGGATGCCAACTAAATGATAAAATTAGAAGGACCATTGAAAATCAAGAGTATAATTGAAATGACATAAGAATGTCTCCTCTATTTGACTTGTATATAAATTAGTAAAAATATTGAATCATAAAAAAATGAATTATGCATATAAGAAGTTATGTTTTGTTATTGTTAATTTATGTGGATGATGTTATGATATTAACAAATCATAAAAATACTTGTGATAAAATATAATCATTTCATATAATACTCACATTTTGGTCTTATGTAATACCATTGTTATTATTAAAACTCTTGTGTACAAAAACAGATAATCATGAGCAGGGATGCCCTTTATTCTATACAAAATAAAATAATAATAATAATAAAATTGCAAATTGCATTTATTTATTTATAATAATATTAAAATAAATTCCCCCGGATGCGGGTGCCACAGATCGGTGGGAGGATGCGCCACATAGCCCCCACATGATAGCACATGCCCCTCCCCATGCAGATTAACTTCCCAAGCTCGTCCGCCGTCAACTCGCATTCAAGTCGGGGTGGTAGCTCTGGACAGTTAATGCGGCCATGGGTGACAGTTTGGCAAGAGCCGAGGGATGGTTCGAGAATGGTTTCGTTAATTTATACCTGGTCGGGGTTGGCTCCTCGCCATTGCTCTGTGATTTTGATAGTCGAACTGAGGTCTGGTTGTCATATATGCGGCAGTGGGGGCAAGCCTGGTGCTGGCTGGGAAGAGCACCACTTCAGGTCACCCTCAACCTGGTTTTCTCCACAGAGCACGGGGGCTCAATTGTGGAATCGCGAAGGGAGAATTGGGAAGAAGGTAGGTGGCGGACTGAGTTGGAAGGAAGGAAGGTGGAGGCTGTCGAATTTCCTGGACGAGGGGCGAGCGAATTCACCATGGCTCGGCTCCGCCATAGACAGCCATGCCGAAGAGGCAGAGGGTCAAGCAGAGGTCGCGGACGAGGGCAGGCTGACAGGGAGCATCACCATTGTTGCTGCCAATTCTGCCACCGTCGCGCTGGGGTTGCTCTTCTTCAGGCTGAGCAAATCGTGGAGGTCAGCGGGGCGAACTCGGAGGGTCCAGCCCTTCCAGCATTTGGGTCTGTTGTCTTTACCCTGGGGAAGCTGGGAGACTCTCAGGGGGTCAGCGTGCACATCTCAGTGCTCTTCACAAGAACCCCAGAAACAGACGGTGAAGGTTCGCCACCAGCAGGGGAAGTTCCTCCCCCAGACGTCCCAGGTCAAGAGTGGCCCCTGCCTCCTCCTGCAATCGAGGTCACTTCCTCCGGAAAGGCTGTCAGGGAAGACCCGTCTTCATCTCAACCAGCGAGAGCTTGCGACGCGGCCAAATGGGCTGCAATGTGGGAGGGCATTCCTGAAGGGCACGGCTGGTGCGAAATTGTGGAGGAGAAGCCACCCGTGGAGGCGTCTCCAGCTCAAGAGCGCCCCTGACTCGGCGTCCCTCTCTCTTCTCAGGTCCTGCTTCTGTTTCATTTTGACTTTTCATAGTATGGGTATCAACCCGCTCTAGTTTCATGTTTGTTTAAGTCATAATCCATTTTGTAAAGTCTGTAACGCGGGTGGAAGTCTGTGTGTCGGTTCTTGGCTATGTAAGTTCTTGGTCATGTCGGCTCTTGGTCATGTCAATAGGGACAAAGTAGAAAGCCCCTGCGTGGGCGGGTTTAGTCTCGGGTCTCTGGCCTGTAATTTTGCTTTTTCGGGTTCATTCCAATGAACCTGTGGGTTGTTCAGAAGTTTTCAGGTTACTTGGTTCCCCTGCGTGGGAGTTTTTTGCACAGTTCTGTCTGAACCATGGCTTCTCAGCTGGCCATGGAATCCACGGTATTTCCAGATACAATGCATGTAATTTCATCTCTGTACATATAATAGAATCTTAGTCTTTTTACCGAGAAAAAAAAAATATTAAAATAAATTCGCCAAAAAATTATTATACATTATAATATAATATAATTTAAAATTGACAATTAATCGTTATTGTTAAATTAAAATTTATTAAATTTGTATTATTTATTTTCTTTAGAAAATAGGTTAACCCCTTTATACTATTAAATGAATTAATTAAAATATTATATAAATATATGTAATGTAATTTAAACTGTATGTTTTCTTAGTAAAGTGCTTTGCGTATGTCATTCTAAATTAATATTTAAATTATCTTATTTAAAATAATATACGGTATTTGGGTGTATTGTAAGAGTATTTTTTCTTTTAAGAATATTTATTTAAAATTTATAAATAATAAAAACAAACACACACAGAGATATATATAATATATTACAATTTTATTTTAAATAATATAAATTTTGATTTCCTTTTAAAAAGAATATAATTTTTCACTAATTCAAATTTGTGTGTAAAATAATATAAATTTTGACCAATATACAAGTTTTTAAATTAAATTATATATGTGTGTGGTGTGTATGAATAACAAAAACTATTTTTAAAACAAATATATTGATTTTAGTTATTTTCGAATTTACAATTTAAATTTGATTAAAAAACTTTTAACAAAAATTATTAAATTTGATTAAGAAACTTATAACAAATATTAGAAAACTTGAGGAAAATATTATATTATAAATATGGGTTGGATGTTGGAAAGTGTTGTAGCGGCTATAACCACCCTCCAAAATTTTCCCTTAGCTTCATTTTGGAGCCTCCCTACCAACCTTCACATCAGCATGTCTTGCTTCATCAAGTACACAAGGTTCAGTGATTTTCTTGCAGACAGACAGTTTGTCAATCAAACCTTGATGCATTCCCCTCATAGGTTCTTCATTTGGACTTGGTCCAGTAGCAGGCTGAGCAGCTCCTTCAAGAATTTGTGCAAATTTGGAGGGAAACCAGCCTTCCCTCCAAAAATTGTGCAATCCTAACTGGCACCTTGCTAGGCCCCAGAATTGCGTAATCCTGTTGAGCAATCTTCATCCAGAAAATTATGCAATCCTTCCCAGCTAGGCTACTCAACCCAAAATTTGCGCAAATCTGGGCAGAAGTTAGTTGGTCTCCCTAGAAATTGCACAAATCTTCTGAGCAGCAAGCCTAACTCCCAGCCAAAAATGCGCATTTTCTCCCAACAGTTGAGCATTCTCTTGCATGTGCAGCTGAGTTTATCGGTTCCCCCCGAGGCCGAACAAAACAGACTTGCATGCATGGACTGCTTCTCCCAAGGCATCATGCAAAGGCATCCCTCGTTTCAGGGATCTATTTTTGGCAGTTGGAGGTTACATGCAAGGATCACTTCATAAACCTCCCACCAAGTGCCACTTTCTCTAGATTTGTGGCATGCGCGTCACAACCTCAATATTGTGAAAACTCATCAACCGAACGCTGCAGATCTCATTCCTCACATCAAACTTGTAGCTCTGACATCCCACATCACATCTAGAAGCTGTTGGAACATTCAGCTCAGTTGTTTTGGGGTAAGACCGCTTTCCATGTCTTGTGTCGCATTTTTGGTGTTTTTTGTGTTTCGCTTCGTATGAATTATGTCTGCTTGATTTCAGTGAGCACTTGCTGTCATTTTGATACATACTAGCTTGTACTAGCACCATTTCAATTTTCATTAACATCTCACTGTTGTCACATGCATGAAATTATTTTTCACGAATAGTCGTCGATTCGGCGACTCGCCTCACCCACATTCATGTTGTTCCATTTTCTAAATCCATCATTCATTGTTTGCATGCACGATCATTCACTTATGCTTACACTCAGTATCGCCATGCATTCACATTCACATTCGTTTTCAGTTGCCCGTCGATGAGTCTGGCCAACCTTGGCCTGAACTTTGCCTTCACTGGGACAGCATTGCACAATCCGGGGAAGGAAGGTTTTGTCTTCCTCTCCAGAAATGCGCATTTCTTCCCAAGCACTGTCCTCCAAGACTCTTTTGTGCATTTCTGAGGGACAATGACTGCTGGCCTAGAAAATTGCGCAATGCAATCCCTGATCCTGCAACCATTACCAGTTGAGATTGTGCAATTCTAGCAGTGAGCAGCCTGACTGGATTGTGCATTGCACAGTTCCAGCAGTTAGTCAATCTCCCAGCAGCCTATATTGTGCCTTGCGCAGTCTTGCAAGTTAGTGTCCAAACCTCCCAGCGGAAATTGTGCAACCTTCATGATCAGTCACACAGGTATGTTGCAAGTCAGTTCTCAAGTTCATTTTGGTTTTCAACTGACAGATTCTTGCCATGAGTGTTGCCATGTCTCCAGGTATCGTAGTTGTTCATCTGCCTCTCAACAGCACAGGTACAATGGTTTCTAGGAAAGCAGAGTTGAAGACATTGTTTAAAGCACACTTGGGGATGCAGTCGATCAAGTGTCTATGAGCTTGCCTACTCATGAAGACATCAAGTTGTTCGTAGACAAGGACATCAAGATATGATGGCAGCAGCATCACAATGAGCAGCATCATGAACAGTGGTTGAATGTAGCATATCGGATGCAACGAATGCAAGAAGAAGGTTGTTGACAACATAGATGTGGAACAAAGTTGCAAACTCAAGGAAATCCATTGATTATGAAAGTAGCTTTGGGGACTCAGGCTATGAGGTGACGACACAATTGCTCGAAGACAAAGAATGGAACGAAGAAGGAGTTGCATGTGTTAAAGTAGCAACTCAAGGAAGAACATGAGCTGCATAGACAAGCGAATGAGCTGTAGTAGTAAGAAGAACAACAGGGGACACAACATGCACTCACGGATGAAACTGCACCCATACATGTTATAGATATATCCTAGCAGTTGGCACGGAGCAGACATGGTGAGAAGTGTTGTTGATCGCATGTAAAGGATTCAGTAGCACGCATGTCATTATGTGCACGCATGCGATCCAACCCATTCAACACACTCACCAAGGCAAAGACAAGAAGCAATTTCGATTGGAGTTGAGCATGTAGTTGACAGTTGATGCGCATAACTATCAGCACACACTAGAAGATCAGTATGGACACTATGCATCAGTGTGTTGTTGGTTTAGTTGCACCAAGAAGACCATGCACATGTTGAAATGTGGCAACAAGAATATTCCAATTTTAATTTGTCCTTGAATTAAAATTGAGAATTAAAATTCTAATTTAGTCTCACCAGCTGTTTGAAAAATAATTAATTAATTCATCTTGAGTTAATTAGTTGGAGAAATTCAAACATGAAGTCTTTGTGAAGTCATGCAACAATTATCCCTTTGATTGAGGAAGTTATCCCTTAATTAAGGAGATAAGGATGAGTTGTATTTGAGTTGTAATTAGTTAGCTCAGTTAACTCAGTTAAGTCCAGTTAAATTAGTTCCAAACACTTTGTGGAACTAATTGTGAGTTCAGTCAGTTAATGCATCCATGCATGAAACTAGTGTACTCCAGATAACTGAATATTCTCTCATAAATAACTCATGCATGTCAGTTCAGACAAAGACCCAATTGAGATTAAAGGCAAGGATAGTGTACTATTAGTTGCAAAAATTTTCCTATAAGAAAATCTCTTGCATGCGGAAGGAATTCATTCCTTGATATTTGCATAGTTTTATAGTGGGTTGGAGCAATGTGTGAGATCAGTGTCACACAAGGTTACAGCTGGAACACCCAGGGAAAATAGCACAAGGAAATAGGAGGCTTGGAGGGCAGAAAGAACGGCATATGTTTTGTATAGTCTGTCTATAAGCAGTGAGAGGGATTGTACTGAGAGCTGGATAGCTATGAGAGCTAAAGCTTTGTGTAATCCTGAGATATTTCCACTTGTATGATAATACAGATAGCGGGGTTTTTAGCTGAGGCTTTCACCATAGTATTCTTCTGTGCTTTATGTGTATTGATTCTTCTTCTCTGTTATATGTGTTCTGTTTGATCTTGCTCAAATTGATTCAGCTTCCGCAAGTTTGATTGTAGAAGTAGATTAAGTATTGTGCTTTAGTCTATTGCATAATCAGGTTAATCTACAGTGAGAATCTCTACATGGTATCAGAGCAAAGGTGATCAAAGTTGTGAACAGTATACTGAGGAGGGAAATTTGAAGTTTGAAGTTCTTGATTGCAAGTACAAAATCGAATTCCTATCACATCTCAAAGTTCACCAATGGTGTTCAATGGATTGAGACTCGAGTATGCACTAGATGGCAGCTCAAATTACATAGCATGGAAGGATTGCATGAAAGCGGTATTAGAAGACAATGGTTTAAAGGATTTCATTGATCAAGAAATCCCCAAGCCAGCTGCAACTAATGCACAAGAATTGGCTTAATGGAAGAAGTGTGTGGCGAAGGCGAGGAGGATTCTTCTGGAGGGATTTTGAGACCATATTGTCTCGAGTCTCCATGGGAAGGAGACTCCATTTTCAATGTGGAAGACATTGAAGGACCTATATCAGAATACTAGTGACCAGAGGAAACTGGCGCTCAAGGATAAGCTTCTGAAAATCAAGTGTGAAAATTGGGAGGGATTTTTTTTGGGTTTTTTTGCCTAAGTATTCAACCATTGACCATCTCATAACTTGTCGATGTTTTGAAAAAGAGATGAAGAAACGATATTTAATAATGGTTGTTGTTTTTTTTTTTATCATACATTGTCTAATAACTTTAAAAGATAATGGAGAAAGTAGGAAATTCAAGTAGATCGGAGAAGAGTTACTTTCTAATTATATGAAAAGTTTATTGTAAAATTGAGGATACCAACTAAATGATAAAATTAGAAGGACCAGTGAAAATCAAAAGCATAATTGAAATGACATAAGAATGTCTCCTCTATTTGAGTGGTATATAAATTAGTAAAAAATTGAATCATAAAAAATAAATTATGCATATAAGAATTTATGTTTTGTTATTGTTAATTGATGTGGATGATGTAATGATATTAACAAATCATAAAAATATTTGTGATAAAATATAATCATTTCATATAATATTGACATTTTGTTTTTAGGTAATATCATTGTTATTATTAAAACTCTTGTGTAAAAAAATAAATAACCATGAGCATGAATGCCCTTTATTCTAACATAATAAAATAATAATAATAATAAAATTGCAAATTGCATTTATTTATTTATAATAATATTAAAATGAATTATAAAATAAATGGGCCAAAATTTTATTATACAATATATAATATACAAATATGATAATTAGATAGTATGTTGTTAAATTAAAATTTATTAAATTGTAATTATTTATTTTTTCTTTAGAAAATAGGTTACAACCCCATTAATACTCTTAATCTAGATTAATGTAAAATATCATATATATTAATGTAATTTTCAACAGTATATTTTATTGCAGTAAAGGCTTTGTATATGCCATTCTAATTAAATATTTAAAATATATTTATTTTATTTATTTAAAATTATCTTATTTAAATAATATACGATATTTTGGTTGTATTGTAAGAGTGCTTTTTATTTTAAAATTATTTATTTAAAATTATAATAATCAAAAAAAAACACTAATTATAAAATTAACAATTTTATTTAAAATAATATAAATTTGATTCCCTTTAAAAAATATAAATATTCATTAGTAAAATTTGTGTGTAAAAGAAATATAAATTTTAACAGATATACAAGGTTTTTAAATTAAAATAAAAAATAAAGATTATAAATATATATATGAATGAATATATGATGAAGAAAAATTATTTTTCAAAACAAATATATTTGATCTTAGTTATTTTCAAATTTACAATTTAAATTTGATTAAAAAACTTTTAACAAATATTATTAAATTTGATTAAGAAACTTATAACAAATATTATAAAACTTTAGGAAAATATTATATTATAAATTTGGGTTGGATGTTGGAAAGGGTTGTAGCGGCTACAACCACCCTCTAAAATTTTGTCGTAGCTTCGTTTTGGAGCCTCCCTACTAACCTTCATAGCAGCATGTCTTGCTTCGTCAAGTACACAAGGTCCAGTGATTTTCTTGTAGGAAGACAGTCTGTCGATCAAACCTTGATGCATTCCCCTCATAGGTTGTTCATCCGGACTTGGTCCAACAGTAGGCTAAGCAGCTCCTTCAATAATTTGCGCAAATCTGGAGGGCAACCAGACTTCCCTCCAAAATTTGCGCAATCCTAACTGCCAACCTGTTGGGCCCTAGCATTTTGCAATTTTGTTGAGCAAGCTACACCCAAAAAATTGCACAATCCTTCCCAACTGGGCTGCTCAGCCCAGAATTTGTGAAAATTTGGGCAGCAATCAGCTGCTCTGCCCAAAAATTGCACAAATCTTCTGAGCAACCAGCCTAGCTCCTAGCCAAAAATGTGCATTTTCTCCCAGCAATTGAGCAGTGTCTTGCATGTGCAGCTAAGTTGACCGGTTCCCTCCGGGACCGAGCAAAATAGACTTGCATGCATGGACTGCTTCTCCCAAGGCATCATGCAAAGGCATCCCTTGTTTCAGGGATATATTTTTGGTAGTTGGAGGATACATGCAAGGATCATTTCATAAACCTCCCACGAAGTGTCGCTTTCCCTAGATTTGTGGTATGCATGTCATTACCTCAATATTATCAAAACTCATCAACCGGACGTTGCAGAGCTCATTCCTCACATCAACCTTACAACTCTGACATCCCACGTCACATCTAGGATTTGTCGGCACATTCAGCTCAGCTGTTTTGGGGTAAGCCCGCTTTCCATGTCTTGCGTCGCATTTCTAGCGTTTTTGTGTCTTACTTCGCATGAATGTTGTCTGCTTGATTTCAATGAGTGCTTGCTGTTGTTTTGATACATACTAGATTGTGCTAGCATTATTTCAGTTTTCAATAACATCTCACTGTTGTCACATGCATGAAACTGCTTTTCATGAACGATCGCTGATTCGGCGACTCGCCTTACCCACATGCATGTTGTTTCGTTTTTTGAATATGTCATTCACCGTTTGCATGCACGATCATTCACTTATGCTTACACTCAGTATCGCCATGCATTCGCATTCACATTCTTTTTTAGTTGCCTGTCGGCGAGTCTGGCCAACCTTGGCCCGGACTCTGCCTTCATTGAGACAGCATTGTGCAATCTGGGGAAGGAAGGCTCTGTCTTCCTCTCCAGAAATGTGCATTACTGCCCAGGCACTATCCTCTAGGACTCTTTTGTACATTTCTGAGGGACAGTGATTGTTGGCCCAGGAAAATTGCGCAATGCAGTCCCTGAGCCTACAACCATTGCCAGCTTAGATTTCACAATTCCAGCAGTGAGTAGCTAGACTGCATTGTGCATTGCGCAGTTCCAGCAATCAGTTTGTCACTGAGCAGCCTAAACTATGCCTTGCGCAGTCTTGGCAGTGAGTCTCCCGACCTCCCGGTGGAGATTGTGCAACCTTCATGATCAGTCACACACGTATGTTGCAATTCAATTCTCAAGTTCATTTTGGTTTTCGACTGACAGCTTGCTTGCCATGAGTGTTTCCATGTCTCCAGGTATCACAGTTGTTCATCTGCCTCTCAGCAGCACAGGTACAATGGTTTGCAAGAGAGCAAAGTCGAAGACACCTTTCAGAGCACACTTGGGGATGCAGTCGCTCAAGTGTCTATGAGCTTGCCTACTCACAAAGACATCAAGTTGTTCGTAGACAAGGACATCAAGATATGACGGCAACAGCATCACAGGGAGCAGCATCATGAACAGCAGCTAAAGGTAGCATACCAGATGCAACGAATGCAAGAGGAAGGTTTTTGACAACACAAATGCGTAACAAAGTTGCAAGCTCAAGCAAATCCACTGATGATGAAAGCATCTTTGGGGACTCAGGCTATGAGGTGACGGCGCGATCATGCAAAGACAAAGAATGGAACAAAGAAGGAGTTGCATGTGCTGAAGCAGCAACTCAAGGTAGAACATTAGTTGCATAGAAAAGCGAATGAGTTGTAGCAGTAATAGGAATAGCAAGGGGCACAACATGCACTCGCGGATAAAACTACGCCCGTACAAGTTATAGATCTATCCCAGCAGTTGGCCCGGAGCATACATGGTGAGCAGTGTTGTTGATCGCATGCAAGGGATTCAACAACATGCATGGCATTGTGCGTACGCATGTGATCCAACCCATTCAGCACACTCACCAAGGTGAAGACAAGAAGCAAGTTCAACCAGAGATGAGCATGTAGTTGACAGTTGACGCACATAACCACCAACACACACTGGAAGATCAGAACGAACACTATGCATCGGCGTGTTGCCAGTTCGGTTGCACCAAGAAGACCATGCGCATGCTAGCAGACGAGTTGGATGAAGGAGCCACACCAATGCACCCGGGTGTAACTGAGGCAAGAGTTCGCTTCAGCAAGATGTCACCATGGGGTACATGCACACCATCACGGATGACCAAGCTTGGCATCAGCTCACCACCTTCACCATCACAAGCATGTCAAAGAGTTGGTCTCACCACAACATACCGAGTGCCAATGACGTCTTGCGTGCCTTGAGTTCGTTTCACATGAGCACATGTGCATTGTAATGTAACGTTGTGTCAAGTGGAAGTTCAAGTGTCAATAATTGGATGTAACAGTCATAGAGTAGATGAAGAGTCATGAGGGTGGATGAACTGTCACAAAGGGGAATGTCAAGGGTCACCCCACATTTTTCTATAAATAGAACCTCATAACTCATTGCAAAGGCTTTTGGTCATTCAAGCTTCCTATAAGACTATCTTGGAGAGAGCTTGGACAGTATTGTAACGAGCCTTGGCTTCTCCGCTACGCAGAGCTAGTACATCTCTTTGGAAGAGAAAGCGGCTGTGGCTATAACGTTCCACTATTGGAACTAGTGGTGGACATGGATATACTGTATGACCGAAACTTACACTTCTTAATATAACAAGAGCCAGCATGTTTCATGCATATGTTGTATTGTATTCTATGCTATCTGGTTTACTCTAAATCATATATGTATTTGCTTCCTTACGCATGCATGTATAGACTATTTTGTATAAGTATGTACGGATCTTTTTGAAATGTGTTGTTAGTTTAACCATCACTTTGGATTTCTCAATAACTTGCCTTCCATGTTATGATGCATCTTCGCTCGTGTGTTCCCTTCCAAGCCGAGTGCTATCACAGGTTTCCAAGGAGCGCAATCACATCACCCTCAGTGTGTTAGGACCTCTCATGCACCTTCCTTATCTTACTACAGTTGTCACACCCTTGATACCAATAGAGTTACCTTACTTGCCTCTGTGTGAAATCGCGGTCAAGGCATTACCATATGACCCACTGTTGGGACTCCTACACCAAACGGTCTGAGGTCTAATTGGGACTTCTTATCGAGGAGATCCCCTTACATGTTGGCGGGTCCAGCACCGTCAACATTTTGGCACTAAAAGGAGAGCCAGATGACAAGATGAGCCCTCACATCTGTTTTGAATCTCTACACATCTATCATGACTAACTACCGAGTTACTCTTCTGGAATGTATGTCTTATGGAAACGATTTCATTATCTTGGAAAATCTCTCGGATAACTTGTCACATAAAACATATGATGGTGGAGGCCACATAGCCTTGGTTAGGCATGTGGTCAACGTTGTAGGCTCATGCAAAAGACATGGATTTTTTGAAGAATACATGAGTTGTGCGTTGTTCGTCTACACACTTCGAGGGCACCCAATGCACTGGTGTGCCACGCTACCCAAAAAATTTATTAATTCTTTGCCTCATCTGGTCGCAGAGATAGACTGTGCTTTCAATCACTTCGACCATGAAGCACTCAACAAAGAAATTCTGAAATTACGAAAAACACCCGATGAATCCATTGAACAGTTTCACACACACTTTTGTAATCTTGCATACTGATTCCCTGAAGATGATATTGATTGGGAATTTCTCGATGGGAGATTTGAGCATCTTCTTTACATATCTGAAAATCTGCAATTCTTGAAATCACTTAAATCTCGCTCATACTCCGGTGATGGAACTGCGCAATCATGAACATGCACAGTTGTTGTCACAAGTGATTGTCTGCCTTCACCTCATCAAACAGCTCCACCACTATGGAGTGACGTGGGAGATCATGCACATACCTCTGTTGAACTGTCACATCCTCCCACCCCACCTGTTCTTGATCTCTGCGTAGATTTGGCTTGCAAGCCTGTTGGTTGTCACATGGATTCATTCCCTCGACCTTCATCCTCACGTCTTGTTGATCCTCTGGATTGTACTGTCTTTTGTTCTTTCATCTGGGACTCCTCACCTGTTCTGAACGAGGATCAAGTTGTCGGCGTTATGTAGCCAACCTGCGCCATCATTCATGATGAGTGTGTGCAGAAATCTAAAGAAGAAGCCGCGGTGAAGTATGACTCCCTTCGAGTCGTGCCTCATCCGCTTCATCCTGACATCCCTTGTGATTCTGCCACTACTGATTTCCCCTATGAAACCCCATTTCTGGATGTTTTTACTTCTGATCATTCACAGGACACGTTAGAATTCAATTTATCATCACAGTTCCTAGAGGACACATCTTCCTCCAGAAATCCATCCAATCTGTCATCCGTCTTTTCTGAAAACACAAAGGGTGAATATCTTTGTTTCTCATATATCCCTCTGCCCGATTCATCAAATAATGAGGATTCCCACAAACATCCTAAATTTTCTGATATTGGCTATCGTGATCTCCCTACTTCTTCATCTAATCATGATGTTGATTCAATTGATGTTAATATATCTAAGACACTGGTCTACAATGATCTATTTGTCAATGAAGTCGAAACCCCACAGACTATCAAGGCACTTCATCCCGAGCTTATGGTTATTTCAGGCCCTCGTTGTCCTGAGGTTGGTTTCACTTTTGGTCAGGAAATTGTTGAAACAACCAAGGCTCCTCATCACTCTCTGCTTTGCATCGAAGATCAACCAAACACCTAGATTTCGCTTCCTCCACTTGAACTACACGATCCCATCTCTCAGGCGTTGGAGGAATCTTATATAGCAAGCACACATGCACAACATAAGTGGTCTACCTTTCTCATGTTTTCCTGCATGTCACAGTCAAGAGAATGCACACACTCAACATCTGCACGTAGTGTAGCACAACACCATGGCAGCTCCATGGAGTGCATTTCATGCACTCTCACTCATCTTTGTGCTAGGGTCGCTTGTAAACTCAGAGTGTGTTTGCCTTCACTATTATATCTTTCTTGTTTGTCGGTTCACATAGTTTTCTTGTTCGCGAACCATGCCTTCACCAACATAGGTCAACCAATGCACTGGTGGCTGCATTGGAAGTATCACTTCACGTGAGATGGCCCATGCACGTTAGCTTAGGAGTAGGAATAGTGTTTGCTTTCAGTTTTTTTGCTTGCATGCTTGTTTTCTTACTTGCTTTGTTGGTTTGTTTGTCTGCTTGTTTGTTTTCTCACTCGCTTTGCTTTTTCTTTTGCTTTTGCTTCTAATTTTCTTTTTTGGTTGCTTGCTTGTTTTGTTCGTAGGTTAGTTTTGCATGAAACCATGTATGGCTCTTGAAACAAGTTGGGTATACAAGAGTACTTGTACAACTATCAACATTTGGTTATCTGTTGTCCGCTCTCTTATGTAAGAACTTGTTGTCTTCAGTCCATGATACATCAATGGAAAATTCGTATTGTTCGAAGTGAACCTTGGTGAAAACACAACGCTTGAGTGCTCACTAGTATCACCTACTCTAGTCTATTGTTTTTGGGTTAATCCTTTTCAACTCATTCAAGTAGAGTAAGGTGAACGGGAAAACCTTAACAAGCACGTCAGAGGTATAATAAACTACTTCTCTACAGGAACAACCTCTTCTACTCTCAATAAGTCGAGATCCCTCTTCCGCCTCTGAAATGAATAAGTGTTATACACAATTATGAAGATGAAAAATAAAATAAAAAATGAAAAAGTGAAAAAAGTTTGAAAAAATGAAAAATGAATAAGAAGAAAGAAGAGAAAGGCTTCCTATGCAAAGAGGTGATGTAAGTAACTCCATCAAGGTACTAACTAAGCTCGCTGGCAACGGAGCCATGCTTGTGTTTCTATGTGACTCCATAGGGGTACTGTCTAGGCCTGCTAGTAGCGGAGCAACACCAGAGATAAAACTAAGACTCTGACAACTATATGCTTGTGCATCAATATACCCCTCAACCCCAATCAAAACAACAATGTGTTGACTTCTCTTGGAATGTGTGTCAATTGACCAAGAGCTTGGCGGATGCTACATCTTACAAAAAAGCTAGTGTGAAACCAAGACGAACTAAGAACTGAATAATACTTCTGGAGGTGTTAGACCTGTTTTTCATGAACAAGGTCCATTCAGAGAGCTGGAGTTCTACCAGTGCGTCACCAAGTGTTGTAGCGGCCACAACCACCCTCCAAAATTTTGCATTAGCTTCGTTTTGGAGCCTCCCTACCAACCTTCACAGCAGCATGTCTTGCTTCATCAAGTACACAAGCTCCAGTGAGTTTCTTGCAGAAAGACAGCCTATCGATCAAACCTCGATGCATTCCCCTCACAGGTTGTTCATCCGGACTTGGTCCAGCAGCAGGCTAAGCAGCTCCTTCAAGAATTTGTGAAAATATGGAGGGCAAATAGCCTTCCCTCTAGAAATTATGCAATCCTGACTGCCAGCTTGTTGGGCCCCAGAATTGCGCAATTTTACTAAGCAAGATTCACCCAAAAAATTGTGCAATCCTTCCTAGTTGGGTTGCTCAGCCCAGAATTTTCTCAAATCTAGGCAACAGTTAGCTGCTTTGCCCAGAAATTGCACAATTCTTCTAAGTAGCCAGCTCAACTCCGACCTAGAAATGAGCATTTTCTCCTAGCAGTTGAGCAATCTCTTGCATGTGCAGCTGAGTTGACCAGTTCTCTCAGGGACCAAGCAAAACAGACTTGCATGCATGGGCTGCTTCTCCCAAGGCAACATGTAAAGGCATCCCTTGTTTTAGGGATCTATTTTTGGCAGTTGGAGGTTACATGCAAGGATCATTTCAGAAACCTCCCACAAAGTGTCGCTTTCCCTAGATTTGTGGCATGTGCGTCACAACCTTGATATTATCAAAACTCATCAACCGGATGCTGCAAAGCTCATTCCTCACATCAACCTTGTAGATCTGACATCCCACATCACATCTAGGAGTTGTCGGCACATTCAGCTCAGTTGTTTTGGGGTAAGCCTGCTTTCCATGTCTTGTGTCACATTTCTGGCGCTTTTTGTATTTCACTTCATATGAATTATGTCTGCTTGATTTCAGTAAGCACTTGCTGTTATTTTGACACATACTAGCTTGTACTAGCACTGTTTTAGTTTTCGTTAACATCTCACTGTTTCCACATGCATGAAATTGTTTTTCACGAACAGTCGTCGATTCGGCGACTCGCCTCACCCACATGCATGTCTTTCCATTTTCCGAATTTTTCATTCACTGTTTGCATGCACGATCATTCACTTATGCTTACACTCAGTATTGCCATGCATTTGCATTCACATTCGATTTCAATTGCCCATTGTCGAATCTGACCAACCTTGACCTAGACTCTACCTTCACTGAGACACCATTGCGCAATTTGGGGAAGGAAGGTTCTATCTTCCTCTCCAAAAATGTGAATTTCTACCCAAGCACTTTCCTCCAGGACTGTTTTGCGCATTTCTGAGGGACAGTGACTACTGGCCCAGGAAAATTGCGCAATGCAATCCCTGAGCCTGCAACCATTGCCAACTGAGATTGTGCATTGCAAAATTCTAGCAATCAGCAGCCAGACTGGACTGTGCATTGTGCAGTTCCAGCAGTCAATCAGTCTCCCAGCAACCCAGACTGTGCCTTGCGCAGTCTTGGCAGTGATTATCCTGACCTCCCATCAGAAATTGCGCAACCTTCATGATCAGTCACACAGGTATGTTGCAAGTTAGTTCTCAAGTTCATTGTGGTTTTTGACTGGCAGATTGCTTGCCATGAGTGTTGCCATGTTTCCAGGTATCACAGGTGTTCATCTCCCTCTCAACAGCACAGGTACAATGGTTTCGAGGAGAGCAGAGTCAAAGACACCGTTCAAAGCACACTTGGGGATGTAGCCGATCAAGTGTCTATGAGCTTGCTTACTCACGAAGACATCAAGTTGTTTGTAGACAAGGACATCAAGGGTTGACAACAACAACATCACAACGAGCAGCATCATGAACAACAGCTAAAGGCAGCATATCGGATGCAACGAATGCAAGAGGAAGGTTGTTAACGACACGGATGTGGAACAATGTTGCAAGCTCAAGCAAATCCACTGATGATGAAAGTAGCTTTGGGGACTTAGGCTATGAGATGATGGTGCAATCGCGCAAAGACAGAGAATGGAACAAAGAAGGAGTTGTGTGTGTTGAAGCAGCAACTCAAGGAAGAACACGAGCTACATAGACAAGCAAATGAGTTGCAGCAGTAATAGGAACAACAGGGGGCGCAACATGCACTCACGGATGAAACTGCGCCCGTACAAGTTATAGATCTATCCCAACAGCTAGAACGGAGCAAACATGGTGAGCAGTGTTGTTGATCGCATGCAAGGGATTCAGCAGCATGCATGTCATTGTGCGCACACATGTGATCCAACCCATTCAGCACACTCACCAAGGCGAAGACAAGAAACAAGTCCGACTAGAGCGGAGCATGTAGTTGACAATTGATGCGCATAACCACCAACACACATTGGAAGATCAACACGGACACTATGCATCAGTGTGTTGTCAGTTCAATTGAAAGATGGAATAAGTATGGAAAACTTGTAAAATACAACCCAATATACATGACGAAGACCTGGCAACACTGGCATCCGAGGATAAAAACTGATGTCAGACCTCCAAAACTGGAGCCCTTATGGTGGAAACGGGCCGACGTCAACACCAAAAACAATCATGCAAAACCAATGTTTAACTTTGCAAAAAAAAAATAGGTACAAAGAAAACTAATACTCCAGTGTCATGGCTATATGTCACTACTAAGGTAGTGACATAATTAAAATAAGATTATGACAACTCTTATTATTAAACAAGTGTTGCGGGGTAGCATAGTCCCTGCCATTGAGATTAAGGATTATATTGCTACAAAATTTACATATAGAAGTTGCTAGTATGAAACATATAAAACATATTATGAAATATTTAAACTGACATTAGTATAATATGGAGGAGATTAACATATCTTTTCATATATGTAAGCTAACAAAAACTTATTATTCTATGAAATTGTTTTACAAAGCACAATTGCATTCAGATTTATATGACAAAGTTTGACAATTAATATTTCCACCCCCAAAAAAGTAAAATCTTGTAATTCAATTATGAACTAGTAACTTTGGGATGACTTGTTCGAATCACATTTAAATTATGTGCATATACAATTAAATAGATGTTGCATTTATATAGATCTGAATTACAAATTGTTTAGTACAATGCAATTAAATAGTGTTGATCAATGTAGCATGGCACGTAACATGATGCTAGCCTCTTGCCTAGGCAAGGACTAATGATGTGAAAATTGTGAGGGATTTTTTTTGGGTTTTTTTTGCCTAAGTATTCAACCATTGACCATCTCATAACTTGTCGATGTTTTGAAAAAGAGATGAAGAAACCATATTTAATAATGGTTGTTTTTTTTATTATTATTAGCATACATTGTCTAATAACTTTACAAGATAATGGAGAAAGTAGGAAATTCAAGTAGACCGGAGAAGGGCTACTTTCTAATTTTATGAAAATTTTATTGTAAAATTGAGGATGCCAACTAAATGATAAAATTAGAAGGACCATTGAAAATCAAGAGTATAATTGAAATGACATAAGAATGTCTCCTCTATTTGACTTGTATATAAATTAGTAAAAAAATTGAATCATAAAAAAAATGAATTATGCATATAAGAAGTTATGTTTTGTTATTGTTAATTTATGTGGATGATGTTATGATATTAACAAATCATAAAAATACTTGTGATAAAATATAATCATTTCATATAATATTCACATTTTGGTCTTATGTAATACCATTGTTATTATTAAACTCTTGTGTACAAAAACAGATAATCATGAGCAGGGATGCCCTTTATTCTATACAAAATAAAATAATAATAATAATAAAATTGCAAATTGCATTTATTTATTTATAATAATATTAAAATAAATTCCCCCGGATGCGGGTGCCACAGATCGGTGGGAGGATGCGCCACATAGCCCCCACATGATAGCACATGCCCCTCCCCATGCAGATTAACTTCCCAAGCTCGTCCGCCGTCAACTCGCATTCAAGTTGGGGTGGTAGCTCTGGACAGTTAATGCGGCCATGGGTGACAGTTTGGCAAGAGCCGAGGGATGGTTCGAGAATGGTTTCGGTAATTTATACCTGGTCGGGGTTGGCTCCTCGCCATTGCTCTGTGATTTTGATAGTCGAACTGAGGTCTGGTTGTCATATATGCGGCAGTGGGGGCAAGCCTGGTGCTGGCTGGGAAGAGCACCACTTCAGGTCACCCTCAACCTGGTTTTCTCCACAGAGCACGGGGGCTCAATTGTGGAATCGCGAAGGGAGAATTGGGAAGAAGGTAGGTGGCGGACTGAGTTGGAAGGAAGGAAGGTGGAGGCTGTCGAATTTCCTGGACGAGGGGCGAGCGAATTCACCATGGCTCGGCTCCGCCATAGACAGCCATGCCGAAGAGGCAGAGGGTCAAGCAGAGGTCGCGGACGAGGGCAGGCTGACAGGGAGCATCACCATTGTTGCTGCCAATTCTGCCACCGTCGCGCTGGGGTTGCTCTTCTTCAGGCTGAGCAAATCGTGGAGGTCAGCGGGGCGAACTCGGAGGGTCCAGCCCTTCCAGCATTTGGGTCTGTTGTCTTTACCCTGGGGAAGCTGGGAGACTCTCAGGGGGTCAGCGTGCACATCTCAGTGCTCTTCACAAGAACCCCAGAAACAGACGGTGAAGGTTCGCCACCAGCAGGGGAAGTTCCTCCCCCAGACGTCCCAGGTCAAGAGTGGCCCCTGCCTCCTCCTGCAATCGAGGTCACTTCCTCCGGAAAGGCTGTCAGGGAAGACCCGTCTTCATCTCAACCAGCGAGAGCTTGCGACGCGGCCAAATGGGCTGCAATGTGGGAGGGCATTCCTGAAGGGCACGGCTGGTGCGAAATTGTGGAGGAGAAGCCACCCGTGGAGGCGTCTCCAGCTCAAGAGCGCCCCTGACTCAGCGTCCCTCTCCCTTCTCAGGTCCTGCTTCTGTTTCATTTTGACTTTTCATAGTATGGGTATCTACCCGCTCTGGTTTCATGTTTTTTTAAGTCATAATCCATTTTGTAAAGTCTGTAACGCGGGTGGAAGTCTGCGTGTCGGTTCTTGGCTATGTAAGTTCTTGGTCATGTCGGCTCTTGGTCATGTCAATAGGGACAAAGAAGAAAGCCCCTGCGTGGGCGGGTTTAGTCTCGGGTCTCTGGCCTGTAATTTTGCTTTTCCGGGTTCATTCCAATGAACCTGTGGGTTGTTCAGAAGTTTTCAGGTTACTTGGTTCCCCTGCGTGGGAGTTTTTGCACAGTTCTGTCTGAACCATGGCTTCTCAGCTGGCCATGGAATCCACGGTATTTCCAGCTACAATGCATGTAATTTCATCTCTGTACATATAATAGAATCTTAGTCTTTTTACCGAGAAAAAAAAAAAAAACTTTGGATTTTTGAATTGGTTACATGTTTGAACCTGTCTTTAATGTCATAGAGATATTCAAGTTTAACCACAGGTCTTGGTATTGAGTTTTCCTCATGATTTTCTTTCATCTGAAGATCATGATCACTTTCATCAATGATCTGATCGTTGTAAGATTTGTCGGAAGTTAAGAAATGTAGAATGTCTTCATCGTGGTTGAACACTCACCAATTGGTGATATTGTCGGGAATTGATGGCCTAAAGATCAACTCTACTGAAAATCTATCTAGACTATAATCTTCAGAAGGCAGGAGTTTAGAAGCAACAGTGGCCAACAGGTCAGCTGCTGCATTCTGGGATCTGGGAATAGGTGAAATATTGAATGCTAAGAAATGAGATAAAAGTTCTTGGACTAAAGACTGATAGTGTTTGAGGTGATTAGAGAGACAATGGAT